>OX375881.1:94484314-94781814 GCA_947359465.1 Metellina segmentata
TGGTGTTGAATTTTAAAGAGTGGAGCGCCAGCGCAGGTGTTGTCGTAGTCATCTGACTGTGGTTCAAAATTGCGCGGTATTGACCTCGGTACTTTCTCTTCGGGTTTGATCCCGGTCCATCGTCAATGGTCAATGGCCGGTTGAGTTGTTCCTGATTGACGTAAATTCAAGTATCATCCTCTGGGGATCTTTAATGCATAGCTTACGATACACTTGTGGAGAGCTAATTCGACCTCATCGCAAGAGTATCTGTATATTCTCAAAATAGTCGCGAACTACAATGAATTCTTGAACAGGTGTGGTAATCCATTCGTTGACCCTATTAGGAATTTCTTGCAAGTGGTGGCCAATTTTAGCCTTGGAACTGTGTGTGTACAATACTGTCATGTTGTAAAATTAAGGGGAAAGATCCAAATTTATTGCTTTTAAATTTTGTATCCTCCAAAACTTCTGGGTGGCGCATGCGAACATACGTCCTTGTGTGAATACGGTTCAATTTTGTGATAGTTCTACCTCTTCTCGACTTTAAATTGCACCGTACGTAAAATTTATGTAGTGCCCAAATTCACAACGTCACTAAAGTAATTCTCATAACGTTATCAATCTAAGAAAAATCTCAAAATGTTACAAATAAATTAATGTTAAAGATTTTCAGCCCAGATGGATCGAGTTCCGAGTTTTAAAATTCAAAATGGAAAAGGTAAATACATGATGGAAGTTTTAATAGTCATAGCATTTTCTATTGAATAACATTTACGAGTTCAGTTCCACAGATAACTAGAAACTTTAAGATACCTTATTGACCCTCCAAGTGTTTTCAACGAGATATCTCGTCCATCAAGATCTGGTAAGTTTTGCTAATGACGAGATATCTTGCCGGTATCAACCTACAGGAGAGTTGACTAATATTTTCCCATACTTCCATTTTTACAAAATTAATCTTGTTCCACTTAACACATGTTTTACCTCAACATGAAATTCGGTAAATTGTATTCAAACTTACATGTACACGTAAATTTTATTTTGCATATTTAAGTAAAAAGGCCGGACTGTCCGGCTACTCACCCCCGCCTGTTGCATCAGAGAGGAGGTCTCAGAGAAAACAAGAACGTCACGTGTGGCGGCCCGTTGGCATGGCGACCCGACAAACAACCCCGAGGGCCCGAGATCCGTTGCAGGCCGTGTAATGAGACACACTGAAGGGAGAGCGGACAGGCATTTCGGATCAAGTGAGCGGGGTTGCCGACCGAAACTATTTCTCGCCAAGCAGCGGCCGCTTCCACGCCAACACGGGGTTTCGTTTTCAAGGCGGGATTAATGGTACTGTCACAAAAAAGAAAGAATTTGGCTGGAATCATTGGCGGAAAATCCGTTCGAAAATTTTTCTGCGCCTAAGCTCCTTTCCACCAAAAGATAAAGACACATTCCCCTCCTGAATTCAATCCTTCAAGTGGCTTCGACGAGATATCTCGTCCATCAAGACCTCCATCATCCTCTCTTAGTGGTTAAGGGACGAGATATTTCGACATAAGCAAAGTGCACCAGATCTTGATGGACGAAATATATCGTCAATAGAGAAAAAATTGATCCGATCTCTATATCGTAATCAGCAACCAATCTGCAACATCTCGATGACGAGATAAATCGTCATCAGTAAAATTTGTCAGATCTTGATGGAAGAGACATCTCGCAGAAACCACTTGCACTCAGCCCTCTTCCTTCTGAAACCCTCACTGGAAACACTTTTAAGAGCAGCCCCTGCGTGTGTTTTCAATAACTGGAAATATCTGTTTTGCATTACTGAACTGAAACTACTCATCCATAGCTAGTCATCTTGCATGTTGTGGGGACATCCTTTACCGCAAAATCTTCACAGGGTCGGTAATCCTTGATGAAGTTGAGCTCGAAACATTCGATACTGCTTACTGGTTTGTTCCAACCCCAAATTATAAACCTTTGCCCACTCCAAAAAGTTGGCTTCCGCGGAGTGATGCCGTTATAAACGAGCGTTGCGACAACTCCATAAAGCTATTGCTCCGCTGAACAATACTGATATGAACGCACGCCGGAAAGTAGCAGACGACTTTCGAATAACTTTAATTTCTACTTTAATGAATATTCTGTGTATTTTTTCTTGTACTACGTTTTGTTCTTTCATTTCTCCGTGTCTCTGCATTTGATGTCTATTTGATGGAATAAATTGTGTTGTCGTTTATCCCGTGTTACTTTCTACGCTCTCGACAACGCAACATGATTTAACACTCTAATGACAAGTTTTACACGGCTTAAATTGGATTCAGAGCCATTGCCAGAAGCGTCAACTTCCAAGAGACCCCCTTTTAAATATGAAGGATTCTTTTTTTTAACGCGAAGGACAGAATATGCAATCTTTTTTCGTTTCGGAAAGAGAAAGTTCGCGTGACGTCACAATGTCTTGCTAAAATATAAAAGACATATTCAATTTAAAAATTATTTATTAAAAGAAAATCATATTTTTAGGCATCGATCTGAAGTGAAATTTTCCACAAATTTCAAATCTGTTAAAAATTATACTCTATCTTTAACGGTCTAGGAGATAGAAAAAAGAACTACATAACTAAAGTTAAAACCTTTTTTTCATACTCTGCTGGAAAATTATTCTTCTGCTCAAAATGAAAACGGAAACGGGAAAAATAAATTTAGAATCTGTCATATCTTTCTGCGGTTGCTATTCCAAAGCAAACAATAATAATTAAATTTCATTAAATTCCTTTAAAAATGTTCTAGATTGAATTTTAAAATTCGACGTGGCCCAAAAATTGCAAAACATTTGGACTACCTATGTGCCAAATCTCATTGCTGTTAGTACCATAGAATCGTCAGGATTTTGCGCGCGCGAAAAAAAAAAGACAAACACTTCCTTTTATAATAATAGAGATAAATGCTTTTTTATTAACCCAGGACACACGGCTTTACAAGCGGTGGTCAGGGTTAATTTATTAAACAAACAGGAAGCGTGTATGATCTTCCAAGCCACCCATCGACCGGCCTTAAAAGGCTCCGTTCACATGAGGCGCGTAAGACCCGCGTTTGGTGAGGCTATCAGGGTCCCGCTCGTCAAAATCGCAAAGATAGAAACCTGAATTAGAGGAATAAATAAACATAATTTAATGGCGGGACCTTGCCAACCTCGCTATACGCGCATTGAAACGCCTCATGTGAATGTGGCCTAAGACCTCGTCGGTACACTGGGTGGTCTGAATTATTCATAAAAAAAGTTTGGCAGTGTCAGAATACGATGGCTCGGTTTTACTTGAATGCGTCTCATCAACGCTTAGTAATAATTTGAGTAAAGTAAATGAAAGAGAGGAAGACAAATTCTCAGTAGTCAATTCTGTGTTTATCGAAAGCAGACGAGATTTCTTGCATCAACTGATCTATTCATTACCTTTCGTTTGAAATCAATTTCGGCATTGTACTACTTTGCAAGTTGAAGTTTCCTCCTCAAAATTCCATGTCCATATAAGGGATGCGACATTGATGTTGTATTTACCATCGATGTTTTGGAGCCGATGTTTTTTTAACATCGATGTTAAAATTTGTCAATGTTTTATTTTTAAATGAAAAAAGTGTTATTTTAAAAATTAATAAAAATTAATATACGTCCCATCAGAAAGTGGTTTTTCCTTAACTGGTGAGACAGTTAGTGAGAAAAAAAAGTCGACTTAAGGGGAAGAAAGTTAAAATTCTTTTTTTACAAACTGTAAATAACAAATATTGGGGTGCATAATAATTATATGCCCCAATAATTTTTATTTGCAGAACATAAAAATACTTTTATGCACCCCTCCCATAAGTTGATAAATAATTAATAATAACTAACAATAATTATGGTTATGTACCTACCTACTTATACTTATAGTTAGTTGTACCTATTTCAAACTGTCGTAAATATTATTTTCTTTTGTATTATTTAATTCGAAAACAAAAGATTTATTAATTGTTCTTATTAATTTTTTTACTTTGTTTTGACAGTTAAAAAAAACGGCAACTGAAAAATTAGATCTCCCCTCCCGGTTAACATTAATGCTATAGGTTACTAAACCACTTTTAAAAAATGGAAGAAAAAAAGTTTAAATACATCGATATATTTAAATACATCGATGGGATATGGGCGATGTATTTACTAACATCGATGTTTTAATATTGAACATTGATGTTTTGTTGTCGATGTCTCATCCCTAGTCCATATTCCTTAATTTCCCAAACGTTATTAAGGGAAACCAAATATACAGAGTCCTTCGAGCTCTCTGATTAGGTCATATGACCTCTACTTCAGGGTCGCCCACTTCTGTGAATCAACCCCCCTTGTACGGGCCCCAAACATAACGGATACAAACAACAAATATGTAGACGAAATGTGTTTTGAAAATAAATTATTCCAAAACCAAGCGTACTTGAAACAACTGTAATCTGACTTAGGATTTGTTGACTGCCCACTCACAAAAAGCATGCATGATGTTTTAAAGATATAAATGAATTATTTTATTAAAGAAATTATATTTGTAGTCGTGATTTTTTTTAAATATTGTAATTCTGGGTTCTCACCCCATTAGAACAAGCGGTTTATCTCTAAATCTCTCACATACATGGTCGGAAAGAACATTTAAAAAATTTGTTTCGTAATCAAAGAGCTCCTAGGTAAATCCTTGTGGTATGAATTCGAAATCGTGATCAGGATTTATTTGACAATAGAAAAGTGCATCTTAATAGCTCAGATAGTAATCCAGTGAGATGGTTCAAAAGGGATGGGAAATAGAAGGCGTGAAAGGCAAAAGAAATAATATGATTTTATAATGATTTAAGGGGGTCCGGGACACAAAAATCGTCAAATTTTCGATTTTTTTTTTATTATTTTAAGAAATTCTCTGTGTTTTTCTGCTTAAAATGACGTCTAAATCCTGTTTCTATCTTAATTAGAACTAGAGATATAATAATTTTTGTGGTGCGCTGTTTTGAAAATCTAACACTCTTAACAGTTGTTGTCATGGCAACAACATCTGTCATTAAAACTTTAAATGCGTTTTTCTCCATGATACATTTTTCAAGATTTCTTGTATTCAAATTGCTATAAGTCAAAAACCGATAAAGTTTAAGGGTTGAAATTCTGAATATATCTTTTTCAAACATTATACTTTAATTACGATTCAGAATATTTGAAAGAAATATTTACTTTTAAAAATATGACTTTTTAAAAAACAAGTACCTTAAAATTTTCAAAAATTTTCATTCAAATATTTTTTATTTTTTATTAAATTAATATTTTTTAAATTGCTGAATCAAAATTAAAGTTTATAAATTTGTGAATAATTTACTGCAAGAATTTTGAAAATCGACTAAGAATATTTTGAGCCTTAGCAATTTAAAATGACCCCTCTTTTTTTCAAAAAACTTTAATTTAAAATTTTTAGAAAACTTTTGGAAAAATTTTGTGTTGAGATTTTGCTTATTAGTTGGATGGGTAATCAGTACAAAAAAAATTCATAATTCTAAATTAATTAATAAAAAATATTTTCTGATGTGTCCCGGACCCCCTTAATAACTAATAATTAATAAATGATTTAATAACTAATGCTTAGTAAATGATAAATAACTAAAGATTAATAAATGATTTAATAACTAATGATTAATAACTAATGATTAATAAATTATTTAATAACTAATTATAAATAAATGATATAATAACTAATGATTAATAAATGATTTAAAAACTAATGAGAAAAAAAGATTTAATAACTAGTGATAAATAAATGATTTAGTATGATTTAATAACTAATGATGAATGTATGATTTAATAACTGATGATGAATGTATGATTTAATAACTAATGATTAATGAATGATTTAATAACTAATGATTAATGAATGATTTTATAACTAAATAATATATGTATAATAAACACCAGAAGCATTGTACAAAACGTCAAAAGGAATAACGACCAAAAAATGGGGAATCCAAGAAGATCAGGACATTTGATGGTGTGTCAACGGGCTCGAAGGAAGTTCTTGAAAGTATAGGCGTCGCACCTTCAAAGTGATCAAATGCCTGATACGAGTGTGCCAAGTACTTTCACCACTCAGTTCGACGCCAAATAGTATATCTGACGACATAAACGTTTTATAAACTAATGATGGATTCAACCCATACACGTCGACGTCGATAATGAGCCACAGCCTTCAACATCAACAGCGAATGCAACAATTGTGATATACACTACCCTTCAATAATAGACCGGACACCAGCGGAGTTTCATAAAATCCTAATATTTGTTTTGGGGTGTTTTTCGTGGTATGGCCTTGGACCTTTGCATGTTGTTCCTGGTAAATTGAACGCCGACACCTACATGAACATTTTGGACAGATGTTACTTCCAGGACGACAACGCTCCGTGTCATGTAGCAGCTACTGTCAAGCAGTGGCATCAAGATATGGATGTAAAACGTCTTCCCTGGCCTGCTCAGAGTCCCGACCTAAACCCCATAGAACATTTGTGGGACGCGTTAGAGCGACGCTTACGGACCAGGGAACCACAGCAGGAATGGACACAAATACCCATAGCTGTGGACCAAAACCTTGTTGAAAGTATGCCCAGAGGGGTTATTAGTGTAGTTGCAGCACGTGGGCTACTACTCCCTATTAAAGCATGTAGTCTTTCCTTATACCATCAAATCTTGCTGTCCGGTCCATTATTGTAGGGTAGTGTATGTTAGAAGCGATGAACATGGATGCGTGAAATTAAAATTATCTAGTGCTAATTTATTTCACTATCATTCACCATATGACCTCACTGATGTATTCTACGTCTTAAACCTAGTGACCGTGTCCTCTACACAGTCCCGTCTATTTTTTTAAATTAAAGTACGGAAATATGAAAACAATTTAGTTTTATTTTTACTTGCTAACTAACATTTTATTTCTCACAATAAAAAAATGGCTCTTTTAATTCTAAAAGCATTAAATCAATTTGAAAGCTAAGTGGTAACGAAGTTTAAGTTATTTCTTTTTTAAGATCGCAATAAAAATGTCAAGTGTATTTAATCGTCCCAAAAAATACTGCGAGAATATAAAACCTGCAACAAACTACGTTTACTAATTCAACTTCCAAAGAGCCAAAACAATTTTTTATTCTTTCCCTTTTTTTTTATCCAACTTCAATCGGAAACTTCCATCGCGCATGCGTGTCGCCGTCACCGGAACCGGAAGTGATAAAAGTTGAGCCTGGGACAAAACCTCTTTTGGAATTATTGGTGATTTGTCTCAGATAAACCAAACGGAATCCACAAAAGCCGCCGCTCGGAATTCATGTTTTTTTTCCGAAAAATAAAATAAAGCAGTCGTTTGCGATAAAAGCCTTGCGCTTCTCGCGGAGCAGACAAGCGCGATTCCACTGGATAAATATAAATTTCACTCGTGCTCCAAGTTCTTATCTACAAAGAATTCAGTGAAATGCAACGAGAAAGATATCAGAAAACAACTGATGTTTATGTAGTTCACTGAGTATTGGATTTTTATTTTATGTAATGCGTTTGTAGGAATGGAGTTTTTGAGCGATATTTTAAATCCGTTATGTTTTAGAATTTCTGTTATCTAGTCTATTTTGAGTCCGTTCCTTTTTTGTATCTACTAGAATAATAAACACCTCAGCTTTGAGAAGCGTTACGTGATTTTTTATGCTTGTCATATCAATGTATGAAATTAATGGAAGCTGGTTTGAAGAGACCCGATAAAAGAGAAATACAGGGTATTTCAAAAGCATTCGGTCACTTAATATTCTTAACAACTTTCACGTATTTTATAAGGATTTATTTGGAAATAACAATTAAAAGTTTTACCGCATAAAAGCTTTGTCCATTTGTTATCTATCCATCAAAATAATCGAATAAATATAAATATTAAAAAAAAAATTAAACTTACATGAAATCAGGTTCTAAACAAGTATTTGATCACCTGCTGTAAATAAAATTTAAGCTAATATTATTTAGAAAACATGAAAATTAGTAAAAATAGTTTCTTTTATTTTTTCTTAAACCACAGACTGATCAAAATGTAAATCTTATTGTTTGCACCAGATATATTTGATCAAACTAGATTCTGTAATTTAAATGCTTTGCTTTTGACAGTAACAAAATTTTTTAAACTTTGATTTCGACTTTCTTTATATTAAAAAATTGATTTTCAAACCAGAATTAAGTTTGCTGTGATTTATACAAACGAGAAGATTCAAGAAAGTTTAAACCAGAGTTCGACCAAGATTTGACACAGAAGAGAGAAAGGAGGAATCGAACCTGCATCGGATACATCTCGCAGGTTACAAGCGCAGTGGGAAAACCTACGAACTCACTGTAGGTAAGAATTTTAATTTAAGTCGCACTTAAACAACATAACCCGGGCTTTTAGCGAAGCTCCGGTATCAATTCCCGAAAGGGAAAGATCCGACGACAACACCGCGTAATTTTGAACCACGGTCAGATGACGAGGTCATACCTGAGCTAGCACACCATTTTAAAAACATTCCCACCACGCAAACATGAGGACATTTGAGGCCACGGCCGATTTAACGTACACCAGTCCCCTTTCTACATGGTGGTGTTTGATTGGATTCGAACTCAGAACCCTCCGAATGCTAGTCCTTCGTATCTTTCCCTTAAGGGACTGATCCCGGACCGTCGTCAATAAACCGTTGTGTTGCTCTAGTACGACGTTAACTGAAATTACCATTATTATTACCGAATGCTAGTCCGTTAACCTTCAAACTAGGGTACCGCGGCCTTACGAAACTACGGACATCCCATGATTGATTAGGAATTTTCATTTCTAATTTACAAAGAATTTATATGATTTTTCGGAATTTAAAAACGATATTTTAAATTCGTTGTTGTGGGCTTCTTTTGGTGTATTTAAAATAATGTCTTTAATAAACTAGCATCCAAAAGTATCACTAGGAAAACACAAAGTTATTGGTAGTTGGTAATTTTGTTAACGTCGTACTAGAGCAACACAACGGGCTATCACTAGGAAAACACAAAGCATATTCAAGGTAATGGTAATTTTAGATAACGTCGTACTAGAGCAACACAACGGGCTATTGACGACGGTCAGGAAACAGTTCCTTAAGGGAAAGATCCGAGGACAACGCCTCGTAATTTTGAACCACGGTCAGATGACGAAGCAAGACCTGAGCTGGCACCCCACTCTCCAAACTTCCACGCAAACCCAACGTGAGGACTTTCGGCCACGACAAATTTGAGGTACACCAGCCGCCTCTACATCATACGTTTACAAACATCCATGCCCGGACCCGGATTCGAACCAGGAACCTTCCGATCTAGAGGCTAACACCTTAACCACTATACCGGTTGGTCGGCTGCATATTTAAGGGTGAAACACAGATGCACTATATAAATTTAGTTTTAATTCGAATCAAGAATATTTACAGGATTATTTTACCCATTATTTTTAGATTTGAAAGTTTTCAGATGTTTATTTTGTGATATTTCTTTTTGTTGGTATCTAAAGGCGTGTTCTCACGTTTCAAATTTAATCGATAGATTATAGTTGATCAACAAAAGTTGAATGAAAACTATAGTGAGAACCTTTGTTTCAATAGAGTTGTTCAACCTTTTAGAGGATCGAGAAAGGTTTGACCCATTCAAACTTCATCGTTGAAGTGATGAGTCATTCGCCATCTGCTTTCGAGTTATTTCCACGCAAACGATCTGTCGTGGTTTATTTTATTCGAGAAACAAAACGAAAATTCTATTTTATTCTCCAAGCGAAGTTTGTATCTTTGTGATCGGTAAAGATAGAGTAAAAACTTCAACGGATTTGAAATCTGCGGAAAATTTTACACCAGTTCGATACCTTAAATGTGATTTTCTATAAACAAATAATTTTTTAACTGTAACTTTTATATTTTCGCTTATTAAACTGTTGATCAGTTTCTATTGAAATGTGTGACCAAAAACTGATTCAAGTGGTATTCAACTTGTATTGATCAACTATAATCCGTCAATTAAACGCTTAATTCGTGAGACCGCGCCTTTACGAGAATAATTTTTTAAAAGTGTAAGTTGCTGTTGGAAGACTAACGGAATAACTGGAGCGTTGTGAGTTCAAATCCAGCCAAAGACCATTGTGTCTAAAAGGAGCTGTTACACGTTAAATATGTCGTGTCCTCAAATATCCTCTCATTGGAATGGGGTGAATGTTTGGAGAGTGGAGTGCCAGCTCAGGTGTGACCTCGTCATTTGGTCGTGGTTCAAAATTACGTGGGGTGTTGTTCTCGGATCTTCCCCTTATGGTTTGATCCCGGACCGTAACCAATATCCCTTTGTGTCGCTCCAGTGCGACGATAATTAAAATACCTACCTTATCTACTTCAAAGCCACTGTAATAGATTTCAAGTCCGGTAAAAGTCAGTACAACTTTGGGTAGCTTCATATTTTTTTTTTTTTCGAAATTTTTAGTAAGACCTCTGTAGTTGATTCAGTATTCAGATAAAACAATTTTAGCCAAAGTGCCTTATCTACTAACGATAACATTTGGTTTAACAAACGCAACAACTAACTGTTGATATCACAACTGTTGATAATGAGCTTCCTAATTGTTCTTTTAAGGAATTAAATGTGGCATATTTTCGTCGTTCAAACGACGCAACCCCATCTATTGGTGAAAATTTGAATTAAAATTTTTTCTTATGTCAAAAAATCACGACTCCTCAACAAGCATACTGTTGAAAATCCGACTCTAATATTATAATTTGCTGGTTTTATCTATGATTCTCTTTAAAGTATATAAATTTATAGGGACAATAAGGTGGGTCATTTAATTTTTTTTTTAATTTTTTAAAGGGCACAGCTATAAAAAGGTGCTAAATGGTCTCAAAACAACATGTGTAAAATATAATTACATTCTAATAAGTCTAACTGCAATCGGACTGATACAAAAAAAAAACACATCCTGCGCATGCGCGCGCCACGCCGGCTTATAGCTCCGGCTGCAATAAGGCAAAGTTGTGTTACGCTCGTTTGCGCTATTTTTATCATGGATCATACTCGTTTGGATAGGAAATGTCCGTTATTTGGTAATACTTATTTGTTTGGCCCGTTGCGTTGCTCCAGTGCGACGTACATTAAAATACCTACCGACCGTTGTCTGGAGGTTCAAGTGATAGTAAATGCAATGTTACCAACCCACGAAGATGTTATGAAATTCTTTAAGTGGAACCGGCATAAGGTAAAACTTGTTAATGAAATTAATAAAGAATCCACATTTAAGAAAATAGAAGAAATTGAACAAACAAAATCACAAATTGAAGTATGGTCAAGAGCTTCCAATCCTACTGTCCAACATAACAACTGAAAGCGAAGTCGAAAAAAGTGCAAAAATCTTTTAAAATCTCACCCTAAAATACCACATAAGAAATTAGAAGAGTTTCGCAATATCAGTAAAGTATTGTTAGACATTTCATCTTGCAAGTGTAAGAACATCGATGAGTGCCATTTGTCCCAGACACAAGAAATAATACCAGTCAGAGAGAAAAGCTTCCTAATCGACCAAAGAACTACTAGAAGAATAGTGATAGGAACCGCATATATTATTATAACGAATAAAATATCAAACCCATTGAAAATGAAAAAGCTAAGGTGAAAATCACAGTTTTAGTCTCCAAAAGAAAGCACTGAGAATCTTAATGTGTGGACTTCATATAAATATAGTCAGTCGGACAATAACACTGTATACCAGTAGTAATCACAAGCCACAACGTCGGCGAGGATTATCTGTCTACTGTTATATGAACAAATTACCCTTCCTACACTTGTTTTTACATATTGGTGGCACCAAATTGAGACCCGAGACATTTTCAGGGAGTATCGGAAAATATCTAGCAATGTGTGAAAACATGCCCGTTGTTCGGTTTCAATGTATTTCAACCTGAGTATTTTTTTCAAGGTATTAGTGCAGACCAAACGTATTTGTGCAGAATAATCTCAGTGGTTTCAACAGGCCTATCTTCTAAGGATTTTTATAAACAAATCGTCAGATAAAAAGTTTCATGCCAGATGGCTAATTCGTACGAATAGAATTGTACGTTTCGATGGATTCTCCTTATTAAAACTTAGTAATTTTTGCAACTTATGTCATCAAGTTTTACGCTCCAACGAGATTTGCTTTCAAAATTCACCCTTCCTGTAAAGATGGATCACGGCACCTGTTGAAACTCATAGCTGTAACTAGATATTTGCCCACAGAACTGAAAGTCAAAATAGATCCCGAATTCAAAGAAACAGACACCCTGAAAATTTACTGAACGCAATGCTGGCCGACTCTGAATTGCACAACCGTGAACTGGCAACCCAGCATTCAAGAAAAAAAAATCCTACTGTTTCTACCGTAAATTCGATGTATCAACTTACATAGATCTCATTGACTGGCAGGAGAATATATCTGATCCACCAATATTGAAATCTATACCTGACGAAGACACCCCCCTGTTTGTCGCCCAAAACGCAGAACTGTCTTTACTACGCCTGCCATGTCGTACACAAGCTGTTGAAAGGGCGGTCAAGACTGCGACAGTAGCATTCAGCAACATTGGGAAAAAAATCTGAGAGAGAGGGCTATTTAAAAAACCAAATAGAGTCTCGAAAAGCCATGCCGAAATTCGATAGCAAAAACCCCTTTTCGCGTTTGATGAAACATTCTTATACAAATATTAATATCATTTTTGTGAACTTTTTTTTTTACAATTTCAAATTTGTTTAATAGATTCACATTTTTATACCTTTTTTAACCTAGCTGTAATAACTCTTCAAAAACAAGTTCATTTTTCAAAAACTGTATTATCTAACGTCAATCCGGAGGCAGCAGATGATATCTCATTCTACGAGTAATAAAATTTTATACACAGTCCAGTCACATTAATGTGACCATCTGTCAAAAGCCAGAATAACCACCTTTGGCAGAGCGGACCGCTGCGAGACGTGCAGGAAGAGAGTCAATTAAGTTTCTGATGATGAGTGCACCCAGTGAATGCCAGGAAAACATTCCCCAAACCATAATGCTCCCTCCTCCAGCCTGGATCCTTCCGGCAATTGTTGCAGGGTGTTTGCTTTCAGACGTTTCACGCCGTATACGCCAACGTCCATCTGTCCAATGGAGCATAAAACGTAATTCATCGGAAAAAGCCACCTGTCGCCACTCTGTGGACGTCCAGTTGCGGTACTGGCGTGCAAATTCCAGCCTTCGTCGCCGATGAGCAGCAGTCAGCATAGGTGCATTAACCAGGCGTCTGCTGCGGAGGCCCATGCGAAGCAACGTTCGCTGAACCGTTGTTGAGGATACACTCTTGGTAGCTCCTTGGTTCATCTGGAAGGTCAGTTGCTCAACAGTTGCGCGCGTATTCGCCCGAACGCATCTCCATAGCCTTCGTTCGCCTCTGTCATCTATAGCCCGTGGTGCACCACATGTGCCACGCTGCTGATTTTGGATAGTGCCATTTTGCCATGCACGGTATACTTTTACCACGGCGGCACGCGAACAGTTCACAAAATTAGCCGTTTCCGAAATGCTTCCACCCTTGGCCCGAACGCCAATAATCATACCCTTTTGGACGTCGGATAAATCGCTACGTTTCTGCATTAAGCCAACGATTGAAATGCTTTCCGATGCTCTATGACATCTTTTATATACACTCCACTGCAATGTGCTGCCACCTGCCTTTTGTGATTGGTTATTTCACGATGACGTCGAAAGTAGGTGGTGGTCACATTAATGTGACTGGACTGTGCATGTGAGCTAAAAACATCATTTGGTACTCTTTTCTTGCAGCGCCGGACAGAAATCAGTACACTCAAAAAAACATTTTTCTCCATACAACGGTTGACCCTCCCTAATGGACAGCCGGATGTCTATTTAGAAGAGCAGCGGAATAGCAACCGGAAGGTAGCGAGTTTGGTATTCGGTCCAGCAAAAGGGTCCACGCGCACACAGAGACCTTTCCATGTTAGAGCATCGTTTACAACGGATTTGCACAACTTCTCTCCCTACTCCAAACATCGAAGTTATTCCGAGAAACGGCATTGATTTTATCGTCAAGATCTCGGGTCGGGCTGGCGATTTGGAGAGTTTGGAGGGATAAATTTGTTTTCCACCATGAGTCGGCAAAGATCAAAAGGTCACAACTTTTAGGGGAGATTTCTTCGAGACGATTGCTGGACAATAACCGCTCCTTTCTGCCCCCCACCCCCCTGGTCTCTCACACCGTCTTTTGTTCGCTCTCTGTGATATTTTCCCCCATCGCTATAATAAACATCGTGTGCCTTGACCACATCTACCGCCAAACTGCCAAAACCCATTCGTTTACAATGGCGTGGACGAAAGGATGTGCTCTGATGGTTACCGATGAAGTCCAGAAAGCGTTAACACCGGATTTGCTCGAAAAAAGGGACGAAAAGGAGTCCGCGTAAGGAAACGTGAAACGTAGGTGCCACAAAAAGGGAGGTAAATGTATATGTAACTTCGGTGTAAACGGGGCTTAAGTCTGTCGTTGTCTCAAATGTCCTCTCGTTGGTATGGTGTGGAAGTTTAGAGAGTGGGGTGCTCGCTTGGGTGTTGTTCTCATCATCTGATTATTGCGTTGTCCTTGCAATACGAGATGTTGTCCTTGGATCTATCCGTTCGGAATGCTTCGAGAATACCCCGTTGTGTTGTTCCGTTGCGCGGTTAATTAACCACCGACAAATAAATACATTTGCTATCAAAACCAAAATTATATAAACTTTTGAGAAAACACCCCATGAAACGCTGGAAATGATTTGAAAACAAATCACATTAATATATTATTATGTAAAATTTAACTTTTAAACAAACTTATTTGGTAGAACGTATAACAGATTGTTTGTTTTCAAAAATTGTTTTGCTTGTTTTTTTACAAAAATTGTTTTGTTTGTTTTTTTACAAAAATTGTTTTGTTTGTTTTTTTACAAAAAAATGCGTTGCATATATGAAGATACGAGGGTCGTTCGGAAAATAATACCCGTTTGAGCATGCGCACCACTGTGACAGTGGCAGGTGCACCGGTCAAGGTCAACCCGTTTTAGGGACTCGTCTGCCAGCTGTTTACGGAATTACATCGCATTATAACGGTTGTTTTGGTAAAACAAACAAACTGTCCAAAAAATCTAGCGTGTGATATCTGTGATCCGATTTCGAAACGCAAAAAATATGCGACCAAGCGAAATTAAATCGTGAAATCAAAGTAGTGTATGGTGATGTGAGCTTCATGTGTGCGTCGTCGTTGCTAAAATTTTAATGAGAGTAGAGAACGTCCATGACGAGGAGCGATGTGGCCGCCCAAGTGTCAGTATGAATGAGCTTGTCAAGTCTGTCGACAAATTCATCAAACAAGATCGGCGTGTGACTCCGGATGAAGTTCGTGATAAATTTTCACCTGTGTCTCGCACTATCATATACGAAATGGTAACAGATCACCTCAAATTCAGAAAATTTTGTGCAAGGTGGGTGCTACGCATGCTCAATGACGACCACAAAAGCTTAAAGACGCTACTGCTTATCTCAATAGACTGGAGGCAGAGGAGTATGACGCTGGTATTCAAAGGTTTGTCACAAGATACGAAAATTTTTTTAATTTGCAAGGAGACCGTGTAGAAAAGTAATGTAAGGAATGAAAATGTAAAATAAAACGGGTGGTTGAAAATTTTTCATTGGTCTTTATTTTATTTTAAAACGGGTATTACTTTTCGAACGACCTTTGTATAATACTCTATATGGACAAAAGCATTTGGACACTGTAGAAATTTGGAAGCGGTTTCACCTTAGTGTGGGGTTGTTTTTTCCAGTTTAGGACTCGGCCCATTGCCTTAAGTACCTGGTACCATGAACGCTGACGGGTACCTCGACGTTCTGGATAAATTGGCCTTGCCTACACTACAGCGATGGTTTCTTCCAACAAGATCGAGCTCCATGTCATAATACAAAACGTGTGCTGTATTGGTTTCCTGAAAATGAGGTGAATTTGCTTGACTGGACAGTTCTAAATCCGATCGAGCATTGCGGAACAAACTGTAGCGACGAGTACAACACCGTCACGCACGGCCATCTTCAATACAATCTCTTCTCATTGCCTTGCAAGAGGCATGGCGAGCTATTCCTGCCCAGGCTTACAGAGAACTTGCAGAAAGAAAGACTCGACGTGTTGTAGCTGTAATACAAGCAAAAGGAGAGCCTACCCGTTACTAAATAGAATAAAGCACTTTTTCTGAAAGATAAACAGTGTCCAAATACTTTTGTCCGTATGGCGTATAACGTTCAATAATTTGGTATAAGCTTATGAATGTAAAATGTAACACAATTTGCTATGAGCTTATGAATGCATAGGTATAACCTGAATAATAATTCCTGTGAAATAAAAAAGGAAATGTCCTTAAAAGGCTTGCTATTTTATGACAGAAACTGTTTCGAAAAAATAATGTTTACTTGAAAATTATTTGCTTATTTCTATATAACCATTCAGTTTTTTGGATTATGAAGAGCTTTTACAAGTTTAAAAACATTTATGAACAAATATCTTCGATTCTTTTCGAAACAGTTAAACCTTCGGTGAAATAAATAGATCTTTAAAAGCATGTTCTGTATATTGAATTCATCTCTCACAATGCATAAAAGATTAATCATTAATTTTTAAAGTTACGCAGTTTCTATTTTAATGAACTCGGCTTTTTCTATGATCTTATTAATATATTATGCAAAAAGTCAGAAAGCAAAATTCTTCAGAATTCTTTTGTTGTTCACAATTAAATTTCGAATGAACTGTGGGTATGTAGCATTTGACTTTTAAATAAGTAGATATTTTTGATGATACGTTTTTAATTATGGTTTATTTGTATCTAACACACGATATTTTTACTCGTTTTGGTGAGTTTATTTTAATTAGTCATTAGAATCTGAAAATAGGTATTTTTGAATATAAATTATTTTGGAACTAAGGTCATCCGAATTTTCAGTTTTTCAGACAAATTTCGGTCTTATTACAATTTTAAGTGAATGACCGTACATCATAGTAAAAAAATATAAATTTTATTTAGATAATTATACCTAGAATCAAGTATTTTTTATATGAAATTAATTTCTCAAGTATAATTATTTCATGATTTTCTGAATTTTTTAGTCTGTTTACTGAGATGTATTACTGGAAACCTAATTAGTCACACTTAACAAGGCTTAACTTCGTTGATTAATTGTTGTTTTCGTATATTATGCTGTTAGTGGATAAAAATAATAATATATAAGAATAATATATATATATATATATATATATATATATGTATAGTCTGGCTGAATAAACATTCATGATGCTTTTTATACAAGATCATTACGCTTTGGAATAACTTATAAAAAAATAACTTTAATTTTAATTAAATTAATTGGTATAAGGCCAAATGACAGCTTCAACCTCTTTTCAAAATTCTGGTTACTATCCATCATCTTTACCATTATAGTTGAGCAAATTTTCTGGTGGATTTGTGAAATTTTTTTCACGGATATTTTGTTTTATTGTCGTTGAATCACTGTGGGCTTATTAACATAGATTCATTCGTTCCTTTAAGTAGGTCCACAGAAAACCGTCAGGTGAGGTCAAATCAGGGGAACAATAAGGCCAGTCTTAATCACCATGGTCATCAGATTTTGAAATTATTCTTCCAGGGAATGAGTCTTTTGAATTTGCAGGGGGTGGTAGTCCGGTGGAAAGAGTAGTGGATTAGCGACCGGGGTGTTACGAGGTTCGAATCCAACCAAACATCGTCGTGTATAAAGGAGCCTGGGGCACGTTAAATCTTTCGTGGCCTAAAATGTCCTCATGCTGATGGGGTATTGAAGCCACATGTGCTCTAAGCGTTGTCTATCAACTATTCTGGCAGAAAGAAGTTTTGCAACCGTGCACATCTTTCGCAGCTTAAGAAACCATTTACTCAAAATGGTCTATTAATGTTTTAAAATTTCCAGTTGTCATTAATGCAGTAAGACATATGTGAAAAAAATCAAATTTAAAATGTTTTATTGAAAAGTTTCTCTAAATAAAAATTATGCCCTTTCCTAAAAAACACCCTGTATTAATGAGAATTATGGATCAACATTTTTATTATGTATCGAGGTTTAGATGTAATATCATATTTTCGAGAGCGAACGATATAGCAAATGAGCGAGGATTTATCTTAACCCTGCTAAGTGGATTCGACGAGATTTTGTTCATCAAGATCCGATTGGTTTTGCTAATGATAAGATATCTCGTCATAAAGATATTGCCGATTTCTTGGTGGTGACGAGTTCAAAATCTGGTCAGTTTTCTTCAGAAAAAGCCGAGTTCATTAAAATGGAAACTACGTAACTTTCAAAAACAATGATTAATCTTTTATGCATTGTTCGAGATGAGAAAAGACAAATAATCTTGTTAATAAAGATCTGGTCTGTTTTGCTAACTACAAGGAATCTCAGCGAGACAACTACCAAGTTCAGAAGCGCAGCAGACAGAATACAGCGAACTGAAGTTGTAGTTCGACAGATCATGCGCAAGGACCAACTGCACATGAATGCAATTGAGGCTAGCATCTATGGGAATTATGGGTAAGGGGTGTTGGATTTATATTGACGCAATGCCATTACTTGATACGTATTCCTGCCACATGCTAAAAATATATTTCACTTACTCTACACAGTTCTAAAAGAACTATTTTAAACCGAACACATTTCGTCCTATTTTGAATTCTTCACACAAATTTCAGAAATATATATATATATATATATATATATATATATATATATATATATATATATATATATATATATATATATATATATATATATATATATATATATATATCATATACTTCACGGGACCGTAAAATTGTTTCGTTATAACGGAATTTTCGCTGTAACCTATAATTCGAATAAAAAAGAACATTTTAAATAAGTAAATTCGGCTTTTGTTTTGAAACAAGACTACATATAATACTATGATTAGCTACTGCGATTAGAAAGTTGATTGCAATTCGTTGAAATCAGCCAGAGAAAAATAATTTTTTTAAATAAATACATTGTTATACCATTTTCTAAAACCTGAAAAAAAATTTGACTCACCTCTTTTGGGAAACATTAATCCATCAAATGTTTGCTAAATGAACAAAACACGAGGAAACAAAACTTTATTTCAGAAAATCTACAATTTTCTTCTGAACAAGGTTTGCTATTTGAGAGTAATTATACTGCAGCTGGTGAATGTTTGTAAAGATAAAGTCCGGCACAATGCTTTGTGACGAAATAAATGTCAGCATTGTCTCTAAACTTGCTAAGGCTTCTGATGAAGTGACATTGCGCACATCATCTCCCACCACAGACTCTTCATTTTCACTACCTCCATCGGCCTCATCTTAGCTGTGTTTAATGGATTGGATGATGTCTGCTTTAGCTAGTTCATAACATGGTGAAACTATTGTCATCTGCACTGAGATAATCTTCCAAATTCACGTCGTCAGGTACCGAAGCTTTATTTTTTTGTAGCGTTCCAAATTTGCTCCAACTCAAATTTCTGAATGTCGTGAGTATTTGATTCAACTTTCAATTCGGCTTCTTCTGAAACTGAATTGGCGTCTTTGGTTGCATGTTTCCAACAGTTTGTTATTGTTGATTGACTGATGTCATCCCAAGATCCACATATCCATTTGATAGCTTCCTTCACGTTGCATTTTCTTTGGATATTTTTCTCCAAATCGCATAGAATTTGACGTAGCAAAAAGGTTCTGGAGCGTGATTTTACAGCTATGATGATGTCTTAGTCAAGAGGCTAAAGTTTTGCCTTGAAATTAGGCGGGAAATACAACAACGAAAGTGACAAATTTCTGCTAGTTTCTTAGAAAACCAGTCTTTATTTTGGCAGCTGGTTACAGCCCGACTAAAACAGAATTCATGGAATCTAAAGAAACTGCATGCTTGTTATCAGTTGAATGAACCATGAAAGAAAAACTTATTTTTGTCTGCACAAACAGTTCGTTGTATCGGGATTTTCAAAAATCGATCATTTCGTTGTATTGAGATTCATTTAACATTGTTTTAATTGCTTTTCGGATGGGGACTTACATGACTTTCGTAATAACGGGATTTTTCGTTGTACATATATATATATATATATATATATATATATATATATATATATATATATATATATATATATATATATATATATATATATATATATATATATATATATATATATATATATATATGTGTGTGTGTGTGTGTGTGTGTGTTTAAAAAGTAATGGATATACTAATATATGGAAGGGTTAAAGTTACAGTGATGTAAGTCCTTTTTTCGAAAAAAAAGATAGAACTTTCACTGCTATCGGCCTTTGAATAAAATGTGACTTATTTCAGGTTTTCGGTTAACAGATTGA
The DNA here is from genome assembly GCA_947359465.1 of Metellina segmentata. Taxonomy (NCBI): domain Eukaryota; kingdom Metazoa; phylum Arthropoda; class Arachnida; order Araneae; family Tetragnathidae; genus Metellina; species Metellina segmentata. The sequence goes on from OX375881.1 coordinate 94,504,820, forward strand.
TTAATCGTGATTTGTTTTATGTGTCTAACTAATTATTTTTAGTCTAATTTGGTTATATACTATCTGGTTTCTGTGTCTTTGTCTTTTTTTAAGAGACTTAAACCACTGTAATTTTAGGCCGTCCGTATTGTCTTCGTATTCTGTTGCCATAGCAACAAAAAATCTTCAGCCAATTAGCTCAGACGCTTGTTTCACCTGAAATACCAAACCAACGTATGAGAGTTGTAACGCTATCTGTATGGAATACATTTGCCAATGTCATAAACTTTTGAGCCTACATATTCTGCCTCAAATATATCATCTGAATCGGGAGAAGTATTATTATCATTATTGAATACCGAAAGGGAAGAAATACGTTAAGTCCTATACAACATGAAATTGGAGATTTGAAAAGTGAATAGATTCACTTTAAATAATTTTACTGGTAATAATTTTATTTCTGCGTAACTCATAAGATTTCTACTATCGTTGATGGAAGCAAACTTTGGAAACTTTTATGCGACTCTTATGACAATAACCATAACTTTTACAGGTCTTTGAAAATCGAACCTCCATTCAATACCTTTCAGACTCCAAAACACTTACATTTATTTTCCATTCCTTTCGTTTCTTTTCCAGTCATATCAATTTTTGTAGATCTGTTGACAATACTTGATATTTTAAATCTGGCCATAGTAAACTATGTACACTGAAATAAAACTGTTCTTTAACGTTTTGAACTTGTAAGTTCGTTACTCGTAAAGAATGCTTGTGTATTTTAGTATGGAACGCGGAACTATCAGACACTGCTATTTTATGCTTTGAGTCAAATAAGAATAAAAATGACATATAAAGATGGAATCCAAATAGGGCAATTGGTTGCAATATTTGTCGGCGGAACTAAATATCCACCTTTATCAAGACTAAATCAATAAAAAGAGGAAAAATAGAGGTTTAAATATATTATAGGTTAAAACTAATGCCGTAGTTTGAAATCATTTTCGGGATAAATCGAGGTGGATAGTGGTATGTGAGACGACGACTTTGAAAAACTAGAGATTACTTGGGTTGACGGTTCGTTACGATTTTTCGATTTTGATAAGTTAGGTTTGTTGCTCAACGTTCTTTCTTTCTTTTTTGGATTACGTGAAGGAACTATACAACTTTTTAACATTGTAATTACCCCCTCATAACAGTTATGAAAATTAATCATATCAAGAATAATAAAAGATCGCAGTTTTCCCACTTCCGAAAGCTGAATAACCGGACAACATATCGCCGTAAAAGTGTCAAATCAGCAATTTTTATTTCTATTACAATTTTTATACTTCAATTAAAATTAATTTAATTGAAATATTTAATTTGTGGCAAAAATTATATTTATTCAAATTCCTGTATCACTTCAAATGTAGTAACCAATTCTCCTTAAAGCTGTATCAAGCGACTCGGTTAAAATTCTGTAATCTTGCTTACCTTGCACTAAATATAAGACCGCAGTGAAACAACTTTTACGTGAAAAAACAAACTCAAAGCACTTGAGATAAAGTAATAGATCGGCTGACTATTCCTTCCTATAATAATGATATACTATACATAATAATAATAAAGATAACGTTGCATAAATGCTTCCTATTTTCGGCGAGATTATTATTTTTTTTCTCTAATGTGCAGTCCTTGTGTGTATAAGTTCATTTAATTGCCAAAGTTTGTCTTGTGTTTGGCATCAGATGAATTCTTTGAGCTATAAAAACCAACCTAGAAACAAAATATTTTAGCAAATTGCTTAATTATTTAAACTAATAATATTATAAATTCATAATATAAGAATCCGCTTTTTAAACACTACAGTTTTGTCCTGTGACGAAGCAAGTCTGTCACGCTTTTTTTTAAGTACTAAGTAGTAGAAACAGTCAACTAATTCACTACCAAACATGTAGTCGCAAACTTTAAGGCACGAATTCAATAAAACAATCTAACCAATTTTGTAACAAACAAAAGCCTTTGAGATAATATATTAATTTTACAGACAGCATTGAGGTCTATTGTATTCAAATAGATATCTCTGTATAATATTGTTTGTCCTAGATGATGATGTATATAAATACTTATAATTTTTTTTGCGAGATATTATTGGGTGTATTTTTCTCTAACACTTCTCAGCCATTGTGTGTACTTGAAGAAGTCTGTCTTGCGTGTGTTTCTTGCACCATAAAATCCAATCGACCAACCAGGAAACTAAATGGAATAGGCAGGTAGGTTTTTTAATTAACGTCACACTGGCGCAACACAACGAGCTATTGGCAACGCTCCGGGATTAATCCTCAAGAAAAGATCCTAGGACAACACCACGTCATTTTGAACCACGGTCAGATGACAAGATAACACCTGAGTTGGCACCCCACTTTCCAAGCTTTCACACCTGGCCAAAGTGTGGACATTTGAGGCCTCCACAGATTTGACATGCACCAGCTCCCTTTGTACGCGACGTTCTTTGGTTGGATTCGATCTCGAAACACTTTTCGAGATCGGATGCTAATCCGTTCTCGAAATGCTAATCCGTTCCGAAATGCTAATCCGAAATCGGATGCTAATCCGTTATTCTTCCAACTGGGCTACCGCAGTCATACTAAATGGAATAACTTAATTTTTTAAACTAACATTATTCCAAATATATCCACATGATAATCCGATTTTTTAAATGATACTATTTCTACCCATCTGCGATGTTAATCCGTCAACTTTTGCTAGAAGTACTAAGTACGAATAGTCAACTAACACTACCAAAAACACGTCGTAAACTTGAAGACGCGAAATTCAATAAATTCATCTATAACCAATTTTACAATACAAATTCTAATTACCGAATTACTCCAAATCAGCAACTGCCAAGCGTTCTTCAAAAACTAAAAATCTCCGTGAGGTTTTCTCATTACAAGATCTAAGATTTCACATGAATGTTTCGAAACAACTTCAAAAGTTAGTCATTTGTGACTTCAAAAATGATGAATTTCCAAAGGAAAGTTTAATATAGGCCCCCGGGCAGTGACCCACAGACTATCAAATTAAGTCCTAGTGCCTGAAGGAAGAATTTGATCAATGTGCCTCCCAACTTCTGCGCCGCGTGGTCCGCTTCGTTTGACTTTCATTATGTAGACTTCATGAAGTTGATTTATCACCTTCATTTCGTTTCCCTTTACCGTTCTTGTTCCCACATTCAAATCCACGGGACAGGGAGGACTCTGACCAACGTTAAACTATTCCTAAATTTTGTTTTGTTTATAGTGGTGTATTACATTGGATTTATGGCGCGTGTGCCATATTCGGCTAAGCTACGTCAAACGCTAGAACGACAAGTAATGGGCATCCGCACACAGTAAAAGCTCTATTGACACCAAAGAGAGAAATACACCTAGGATAGAATCTTTCGTGTGAGAATACACTATTTTAATAAATATTGTCACACTGATTTAATAAAGATAATTGTCATAAAGATAATTGTCATAAAGAGATCATTGATTTTCCCATACATCGTTAAACAAACTCTTGCTATTGGTCTGGTGCACTTTAACCCTTCTTTGCATGATTTTTTCTTAATTGGTGAAATAAATCAAGGTGATATGATTCATGTTCAAAATTAAAGGAAAAATGGTTAAAAAAAATCTTAGTATATATTTATAGTATAAATTTAGCAAAAAACAATAGGATGGTATCGTGTGGTATTTTTTAAATTAAACGCAAACTTTTTCAGAAATTGCTCTAAAAATAACAGAAACACGTGTTACAAACCTTTCTTCCACTCATGTTCACTTTTTTAGCAATAGAAACTCAAATATAATAAAACAAAATTAAAAACGAAATCATACGTTTATTGCAACTCCAACAAACAGCGGAATGACAACTTCAAGCTTGTTTTACTGATAGTGACACTTGCTTAGTTTTGACAGCTATGTTTTTTTTTTATGCAATGGACATTAAAAAGGTATCCAGACACGATCAACTTAAAGTGAACTTGTTCTTTTATATCATTTTTGGGCATTCAAAATGTGATGATGGAAATTTCCACCATTATGCAAAGAAGGGTTAAATAACTATATGGACAAAAGTATTTGGACACTGCAGAAATTCGAAGGAGGATCCATATTAGAGTTGAGTTGTATTCCTGGTTAGGACTCGGACCATTGCTTTATGTATATGGTACCATGAACGCTGACGTGTACCTCAAAGTTCTAGATAGTTCGGTCTTGCCTACACTATAGCGATACTGCGGCGATGATGGTTGTTTCTACCAACAGTATCGAGCTTCATGTCATACTGCAAAACGTGTGCTGGACTGGTTTCCTTAAAATGAGGTAGATTTGCATGACTGATACCCGATCTCAATCCAATCGAGCCTTTGTGGGACAAACTGGAGCGACGAGTACGACACTGTCAGGCATGCCTACCTTCACAATAAGGATGAGACATCGACAGCAAAACATCGTAGTTTTGAAACATCGATGTTCAAAATTAAAACATCGATGTTGATAAAACATCGTTCCAAAAACAACGATGTTTTTAAAATTCAGTGTATTTAAACTTTTTTCCCCATTTCTTAAAACTGGTTTAGCACCTAGTGATGCTACATTGACAGCAAAACATCGATGTTCAAATTTGAAACATCGATGTTGATAATGCATCGCCCCCAAACTTTCGATCTTTTTAAAATTCAGTGCATTTAAACGTTTACCCCCATTTCTTATAACTGGTTTAGCAACTAGTGATGTGACATCAGCTCCAATACATCGATGTTTTTTATAAAACATCAATGTTTTGAAGACATCGATATAGTATCCCTTCTTTTCAGACCCTTCAACTTTGGTCACTTTGGTCTAAAAGTATGTTCAATTTGCTGATTATTAAAATTATGCTACTTGGTTATTTTTAAAATTTTTATAACAGTACTTTTTTCATTTAAAAATAAAACATCGACAACGTAAACACATCGACAAGTATAAACATCGATGTTACAAAAACATCGATCCCAATACATCGATGTTAAATACTTCGATGTTTTTTTAAAAAAACATCGATGTTTTGAAAACATCGACATCGCATCCCTACTTCACAACACGATCTTCTCACTGCCTTGCAAGTGGCATGACGAGCTATTCACGCCCAGACGTACAGAGAAATGGGGAATGGTCTGGACGTATCATTATGGAGCACCTGCTTCAAGCAGCTCCATCTCCCCATCATAATATTGCTTAAGGGGGTACAAGACACAAAAATCGTCAAATTTTCGAATTTTTTATTATTATTTTAAGAAATTCTCTGTTTTTCTGCTTAAAATGACGTCTAAATCATGTTTCTATCTTGATTAGAAATAGAGATATAATAATTTTTGTGGTGCGTTGTTTTAAAAATCTAACACTCTTGACAGTTGTTGTCATGGCAACAATATCTGTCTTTAAAACTTTAAATGCGTTTTTCTCCATTATACATTTTTTTCAAGATTTCCTGTATTCCAATTGCTATAAGTCGAAAACCGATAAAATTTAAGGGTTGAAATTTGGAATATATCTTTTTCAAACATTATACTTTAATTTTGATTCAGCAAATTTGAAACAAATATTTAAATATATTTTAAATAATTAATAATTAATAATAATAATTAATTAATATTTTAAAAATATGACTTTAAAAAAAAGTACCTTAAAATTTTTAAACATTTTCATTCAAATATTTTTTATTAAATTAATATTTTTTAAATTGCTGAATCAAAATTATAAAGTTTATAAATTTGTGAATAATTTACTGCAAGAATTTTGAAAATTGATCAAGAATATTTTGAGTTTTAGCAATTTAAAATGACCCCTCTTTTTTTTTCAAAACATTTTAATTTAAAATTTTTAAAAAAGCTTTTGGAAAAATTTTGTGTTGTGATTTTGCTTATTAGTTAGAAGGGTAATCAGTGCAAAAAATTCAAAATTCTAAATTAATTAATTAATTTTTTTTTCAATGTGTCCCTGACCCCCCTTAAGGAAAAAATGCATAATTTTATTGTAATTTAAAGAAAAAGTAAAGTCAGCCGGGAAACATAAACAAACAGCTTGTTGAAAAGATGGATGCCGATATCTCCGTCCGCTACGCCGTCCAACCGGTTGGTCCCTCTCCCAAGTGCTGACCGCTTCAGGAGGTTCTTAATTTTTCATGATCCATCAGACGGGTGCAAACACTACTGTTCAGCTTCGAGTTGTCTAACTACTGCAAAAATAGGAAGACATTGAATTAAAAACAGAGAAAAAAGTTAAGAGAGAATTTAAGATTAAATACTATTAAGTTCTTATGATACAGTTAGATGTCCAGTCGGATTTCAGATATAGCTCAACCAAACGAGTGTGAACGAACGCGATCCATTAATTGGGATATTGCAAGTTTATTTTGCTTAGGTGGTCTAATTAATTGAATTGAAGTCATAGTCATCAGAACCCCAACGAAACAACCCGCATTGACGTTTCGTTCTCTTCGTGAAGGTATGCAGATGTTTTTGACCGATAGGATCATATGGTGGAATTGCTTTCAGTGCTTCGTTTGGAACCTGAGGCAATTTTTGGAAGAAATTATAAGAAATACGTTGCAAGAACTCTGCAATGGGCTTAGTTTTAAGATCCGAATGTATGACTTCGTTTCAAACATAATAAGTTTCAGTAGTATACCTCAATGTGCGGTTCTGAAAGGTCTGCATTTTTTCCAATTTTGAGCGTTAGTATATACCTAGATTTGGGATCCGTATGTGAGAATAGGTCGAATGATGGCTTTGTAGAGGAGAAGCTTATTTTGAGGGGAGAGCCGACTCCTTCAGGCATTGAGCAAATACATATTTGCTTTCGAAATGTTTGCATTTCGCAGTGCGCGAGTAATATGCTCATTCCAAAGTAATTTTGGGTCCAGGACCAGGTCTAAATATTTGTATTTGCGTACCCAGTAAACAGGTGTCCCAAACAGTGGAAAGGGGGTATGTTTAGGTGATCGGGGTGGTTCAATTTGATATTAAAACCATACTGGGAAATATCGGTACTTCCTCGTGAAAAGCATGCAGTTGCATTTGGATGCGTTAACTTTAACTCGTCCGCAATGTGAGGAAAATGCCATGTACCCTCGTTTTTATAACAAATACAATGTGCCGAACGCATGTCAAGTCTTCTATTTTGCATATTATGACGCTTAGAGCTCCATCTATTGCTAAAATTTTGAACTATTTTTCTTTCTTATGCCATACCATTTTTCTTTTCTTCGAGTATATTCAGTTCAAATTTTAGGTCATTCTGAGCAGTTGTTATTTTTTTACAGTTTTTTGAAAGTTGAACTTTAATTATAATCACCCTGTGTATTTTTATACACAAACACTTATTGGTATATAAATACTTTTATTGGTATATAAATACTTATTGGTATATAAATACTTATTGGTATATAAATACTTATTGGTATATAAATACTTATTGGTATATAAATACTTATTGGTATTGGCGGTCCTGATATGTCACGCCCTCCGCCGTTAAATATTATGTAGGACACAACATTGGCATGAGTCGCATGCAAGATGACACGAAGTGCAGTTATCTGATTTCGAGAAAGGTGTAATCGTCGGGTATACCAAAACCTGAGATGGCACCCCACTCTCAAAACTTTCACACCACGCCAACTTGATGACATTTGAGACCACGACAGATTAAACGTGAACCAGACCCCCTATGTAAACAAAGGTCCTAGACTTGATTCAAACTCACAATCCTCCAGTTGATAATAGGTTACTCCTCCAACCGGTCAGTCTCTTAGGTGAACCTGGAAAAGATTTGGCATCACTACGCTACATATCAGCACTTTCAAAAACTGGAATCAATGTAAGCTCCATTAATAATTTCCCTGAACATTCATGTTCTCGATAAACGCGAGTAAATACACATAAAAAATCACAATATCTCCCTGCAGTCACCCCACAAATAAAAGGTATATTGTAAATAGGGTGAATCTTCATCTCTTTAAGGTGAAACAGGGTTAATATAATCAGGATCACCATGCTACATCTCAACAATATTGAAAACTGGAGATAATGTAACCTCCATTAATAATTTCCCTGAACATTCATATTCCCGATAAAAGTGAGGAAGTACTCATAAAAAATAACAATACCGATATCTATCTACAGTCACCCCAGAAAGAAAAGGTATATTGTGAATAGAGGGAATTTTCACCTCTAAGGTGAACTAGGAAGATATTCTGAATCACCACGCTACATCTCAACAATACTGAAAACTGGGATCAATGTAATCGCCATAAATAATTTCTCTGAACATTCATGTTCCCGATAAAAGTGAGGAAGTACTCATAAAAAATAACAATCGCGATATCTATCAACAGTCACCTCAGAAAGAAAAAGTAAATTGTGATTAGAGTTAATCTTCATCTTTAAGGTAAACCAGAGTTAAGAGATTCGGGCTCACCATGCTACATCCCAACAATATTGAAAACTGGAATCAATGTTATCGCCATTAATAATTTCCCTGAACATTCATATTCTCGATAAATACGAGTAAGTACCCATAAAACTAACAATCACAATATCTCCCTGCAGTCACCCCAGAAAAAAAGTATACAGGACACATCCCCCCACCTCTCTCTTTGAGGATCAAATTGCGATGTTTATCGGATCCAGGGGAGAAATGGCCCATAAAAATAAACACATCCGCACTCGCCCCCCCAAAAAAAGAAGACGCGAAATAAAGAAAAGAATCGAAACAATAGAATGAGAGATTGGGGTTAAGCTCTAAGAGATATCGTTGTCCGTCTGTCCGTTCCAATATCTGGAGAAGGAATGTGACTTTTAGTCCACGGTAAGCTGCAAGAGGATACTCGCGCTTTTCCCCATTGGTCCGAAGGGGAAAGTAGAAAGGGAAAAAATGCTGCAGGGAAAAATAAGGACAGCCATCAGAAAATGATATGAACGATGTCCGACTTGACTCGCTGACATCTGCCGGAATTTGTTCTTGCTTTTCGAGTCGTAGTTTTCTTGGGAAATGTCACATGCGATGCGATTGTGAAGGTTCGCTGAAGGTGGAGCTTTGTTATTAAGAGTGTTATCGCGAGCTTTGTGCTTATTAAAGCTCTATCCCTATATACTTTTCTGTTGCGTGACGCGAAAAAGCCTCATTTGTGTTTAGTAAAAGAGTGCAAAACTTCAAAATAACGAAAGTTTTAGAATACGATTTTCAGATTTCGTAAAGTTTGTTCGGTGTAGATTTCAGCATGGTTCTGCTAAGATATTACTAATTAATCAGACATTACATTTCCTCAATTATAGTTATACCGGCAGTAAAATTTGAAAATATTATTAAATAAATAGTTTTAGTAGTGAGTAAATAAGTAGAAGCAATAAGTAAATAATTCGTCGTTGTAATAAGTAAATAAATAGTATTAATATGTTAATAATTAGTAGTAACAGTAAATAGTACATAGTAGTAATAAGTAAATAGGAAGAAGTAATAATTAGGGCAAATTTTTTGTTGCAGTAAAAATGGGAAAAGTTGCATTTATGGAAATAAAGTTGCATTAACATTGGAAAACTGCGCCAGCCGCATTCATATAATGTGCTTTATTGGATAGCAGAAGCACCAAATCCTTTCGTTCAACATTCAGAGATTTTAAAACATCATATCTTACAAGGTGAACAACATATTTACGATCGACATTTACCTCGGAAACTCTGCAGTCGATTACGCAAGTTTCCTCTGCATTATCAATGTGTTAAAAGTACTTGCCATTTCATTTTCGTCTGTTAGGACGAACAGCTTCTTTCCATAACTTCTTGTTTGATCCGCAATACTTCGTCGTTCACAAGATCAGACACACGTGATCGAAGAGTTGGTTCAGAGGACAAAAAACAAAATAGTAATTTCATATTAATTAATTTTAAGCTAAATTTTAAAAAGTTGCAGGTGGTTGCATTTATGCAGAAAGTTGCATTTATGTTGCGGTTATAACTCATTTACAATACACCCCATGTAGGAGGAATTTTAGTTTTAGTACTTTACATGCAGCGTAGAACGTGTGAAAAAAAGTTGCCTTAGTCATAAGTAAATAAGTAGTAGTAATAAGTAAATAAGTAGTAGTAACAATAGATAGTAAGTAGCAGCGCAGTAATATGTAAATAAATAGTAGTAATAAGTAAATAAGTAGTTGTAATAAGTAAATAAATAGTAGTAATATAGTAATAAGTAAATAAGTAGTTGTAATAAGTAAATAAATAGTAGTAATAAATAAATAAGTAGTAGTAATAGCAGTAGCAGCAGTAGGTAGTAACTAGTAGTAGTAGTTAGTAAGTCGTAATAGTAATACGTGAATAAGTAGTACTAGTAGCAGTAGATAGTAAGTAGTAGTAGTAATAATAATTAAATAAGTAGTAGTAGTAATAATAATAAGCAAATAAATACTAGTAGTAGTAATAATAAGTAAATAATTAGATAGTAAATAGTAGTAGTTAGTAAGTAAATAAGGTAGTAAGTAAATAAATCAGTAAATAAGTACAGAAGTAGTAAGTAAATAAGTAGTAGGAATAAGGTTTTAGTAGTAAGTAAATTAGTAGGAATAAGGTTTTATAGTAAGTAAATAATTAGTAGGAATAAGGTTTTAGTAGTAAGTAAATAAGTAGTAGGAATAAGATTTTAGGAGTAAGTAAATATGTAGTAGTAGTAGTATGTAAGTAAGTTAATAAGTAGTAGGAATAATGTTTTAGTAGTAAGTAAGTAATAGTAAAAAGGTTTTAGTAGTAAGTAAATAAGTAATTGTAATAAGGTTTTAGTATTATGTAAATAAGTAATGGTAATAAGGTTTCAGTAGAAAGTAGGTGGTAGTAGTAGTAGTAAGTAAATAAGTAGTATGAATAAGGTTTTAGTAGTAAGTAAATAAGTAATTGTAATAAGGTTTTAGTATTATGTAAATAAGTAATGGTAATAAGGTTTCAGTAGAAAGTAGGTGGTAGTAGTAGTAGTAAGTAAATAAGTAGTATGAATAAGGTTTTAGTAGTAAGTAAATAAATAGAAGGAATAAGGTTTTAGTAGTAAGTAAATATGTAGCAGTAGTAGTAGGAATAAGGTTTTAGTAGTAAGTAAATATGTAGCAGTAGTAGTAGGAATAAGGTTTTAGTAGTAATAAAATAAGTAGTAGGAATATGGTTTTAGTAGTAAGTAAATAAGTAATAGTAATAAAGTTTTAGTAATAAGTATAAATAAGTAATAGAAAAAGGTTTTAGTTAGTAAGTAAATAAGTAATAGTAATAAGGTTTTAGTAGTAAGTCAGTAAATAAGTAATAGTAATAAGGATTTAGTAGTAAGTAAGTAAGTAAATAATTAGTAGTAGTAAGTAAATATGTAGTAGTAGTAAGTAAATATGTAGTAGTAGTAAGTAAATAGTGATAAATAAATAGTAATAGTAATAAGGTTTCAGTAGTAAGTGGTATTAAGTAAATAAGTAGTAGTAAATATAGTAAGTAAGCAAGTGAGTGAGTGAGTAGTAAGTAAATACGTAGTAGACAATATAGTAAGTAGGTAGTGGAAACTATAGTAAATACGTAGACTAGTAGTAAATATTGTAAATAATTAGTGGTAACTATAGTACTACTATAAAGTAGTACTTAATAAATAAGTTGTACCAAATAAATAGAGGTAACTATAGTACTACTATAAAGTAGTACTTAGTAAATAAATAATAGTAAATGTAGTAAATAAATAGAGGTAGCAATAGTAAATAAGTAGTAGTAAGTAATAAGTTGATATACACTGCCCTCCAAAAGTTAAGGTACAGGATGTTTTTCTAAGCTCACCATTAAAAACATTGCAGTAACAATAAAATTCATAGTTTATATGAATGATAGTAACGAACTTTAAGAACACTTATGCGAAAAACGATAGTCACCACTTTTATTTTAAAGAAATGGACACCTTATAAAAATGTGCAAAAATAAAATATTCGTAACTTCGTGTGTAAGTTTTGTGTATGATTGTTGATCTTCAATTGTTGTTGGCAATTTCGTTGACAATATCCATGAGTGTCTAGCAATATCTAGGAGAAGTCGTTTACCCGATTCGTTAAAATGGCGATCGGATGAATGGGAATGGGGTTATCACAAGATGCTGCTGCTAGACGTCTCAATGTGTCTCTCAGTATGGTCCAACGATTCTGAGACCAGTTTCAATCCGAAGAATCTGTATCTAGAAGACATGTTCCAGGCCGAACACGAGTTTCAACACCTGTGGGAGACCGTTTTCCAGTTATTTCTGTCCGAAGGAGTAGAAGCACTATTGCGCCTCAGATCGTTGCAGATCCTTTTGTCGCATCAGGAACAAGAATCTCCGCTACTACGGTGCGAAGACACCTTCACAATGCAGATCTCTATGAAAGACGACCATTTGTATGTCCCCCCCCCTGATCCGACGTCATAGAAGTGCCTGTTTATGTTGGACAAGAGAACGCGTTTCCTGGACCAGACAGCAATGGGCTTCTGTATTCTTCACCGACGAGTCCAGGTTCACACTGGAGAACGATTCAGGGCGTCTGCTGATCTGGAGGGAACAACGCACCAGGTACAACCCATCCAACATTGTTGAAAGACACAGTTACAGAGGTGGTGGAATCATGGTTTGAGTTGGGATCTCTCTCGGTGGTCACAATGACCTGCATGTGTTCCATGGAGGAACTCTGGATGGTGTGAGATATCGGAATGAGATCCTTGATCCATATGTCCGCACATATGCCGCTGCTATTGGTAATGGTTTCATTCTTATGGATGATAATGCTAGACCTCACAGAGCTGTGCTTGTTGAGGACTATCGAGGGTCACGGTTTGGATCGAATGGAATCGCCAGCTCAAACTGCAGACCTTAATCAAATTGAGCATGATGCTTGGGACGGCCTTGGTAGACACGTTGCTGCTTTATGTCCTCCTCCAAGGTCGGTGCATGAGCTGGAACAAGGGTTACTCCGTGTCTGGTCTTCGCTTCCCATTTCGGTGTCCGAAAACATAATTGGCAGCATGGAAAGTCGTTGCCGTCAATGCATTGCAGTTAGGGGTGGACACATTCCTTATTAGAACCTATTTTTAATGATTCCACGACATTTTCCCACATAAACCTGTGATGTACTGTTTTCTCCAAGAGTAGACTTTTCTTCCAAGAGTGCTTTTTTTTTGTTGAAAATCATGTTTTCGCTGACCGTACATAAATATCTAGGTCGTATTCAATAAAGAACTAATTAGTGCACATTTCCTCCAAATTTCTTGTTTCTATGTTTATTCATTTTCAAATTAGACAAAACATCCTGTACCTTAACTTTTGGAGGGCAGTGTAATTTGTAATGGTGGTAAAAAATGAAATAACCTTCAAATTAGTGACATAACCAAACACTTAAAATCTTGGTTGTTTTAAAAGGTCATATTTAAACAAACAAAAAAATAAAAAAACGTATACTAAATATTTTACAAAAACATAATGGGTTGGGATTAATATAGATTACTATAGATTACAATAGGTTAATTTTTCTAATCATTGATGAAAAAATACCTCTATTATTATTTGGGAAAACAGGGAAACACACAAACTTAAAAAAAGCATTTACTGCTAACGTATACAATTTCGATGTTGGAAGGAATGAAATTTCAGCGAGCACTTGGGAAGAAAACTGTGTTATTGGGTAGTGTGTTTTGCATTTTCTTAAGCATCAAAAATAGCAGATAATAAGGAGCGTTTTCGGAATATGATGATTTTTTATCAGCGTAAAGGCAAGCATGCTTCGCAGAAGCGAAATAACATAGAGTGAAGGTGCTGTTGAAGATTAAACGTGCCGTAAGTGTCTGAGAAAGATAGGATCAGTTTTTTAGACAGAAACCTCAGAACTTCCAAGAACGCGGAATGATGCAGTTACCGGAGAGATGGAGAAATATCATCGAACAAAACGACATATACTAGACTGCACTACAATAATAGACCGGACTGCAAGATGTGATGGTATAAGGCAAAGAATACATGCTTTAATAGTAAGCTGATCTCCGCGTTTTGCAATTTCACTAGCAACCTTTCTGGGCATACTTTCAACGATGTTTTGACACACAGCTATGGGTATTTTTGTCTATTCCTGCTGCAAGAATGTCGCCAGCTCTTCTGTAGATTTCGGACGGGGTTCCCTGGTCCGTAAGCGTCGCTCTAACACATCCCACAAAAGTTCTATGGGGTTTAGGTCGTGACTATGATCAGGCCAGGGAAGACGTTTTACATCCATATCTTGATACCACTCCTTGACAGAGGCTGCAACATGACAAGGATCGTTATCGTCCTGCAAGTAACATTCGTCCATTTCATAAAATCGCCAGAGCGTAGGAAGAACCTGATCGTCCAAAATGTTCGTGTAGGCGTCTCGGCGCTCAATTTACCAGGAAAAACATTCAAAATCCCAGGCCATACTGCGAAACATTTAGCACCTCCAAACAAGTAGTCGGATTTTATTCAAATACGCTGGTATCCGGTCCATTATTGTAGGGTAGTGTATATTTTTATTCAATGTCTCCTTTTATAAATAAACTACTTTTTCTTCAATTGTTTAAAAACAACGGGCCGAACTTTCGCATCATTCCAAAAAGAGGAATTCTAATCTCATGCAGTCATGTTGGAAATGTGTATACTTTCTTATCGGTATAAAATATCGGTGGCCATAAATACAACCCGATTTCACATCAGTGGCAAGTAACCGTTGACATATTAATGGATTACCAATAGTCTTGTTTGAAGTGAAGAACGTATATTTTATTCAAAAAGTGCAGCCGTCAGTGCGGTTATAAACAGCCATTCTGCGTGTTTTCCCGGAAGTAGAAGGGGAGGCGCAAGATAAAGTTTCTGTTTGCGTTCCTAGTGTGTCGCTTTTGCCCGAGGTTGCGAGCTCCATGCAAATATTTGCCCAGCTCTGGAATGCGTTCGGGTCGAGAGCTACGTTCACAAACACCGCTCCCACCTTGGGGCAGTGGACAGAGCGCATCAAAGTCACCTTTGCTTGGCGAGGTAAAATAATGCATGAGCTTTTGAGGTTGATTGAAATGTTTTTGAATGGGGGTATATGTAACAGTTTCCAAAGCGGTTTTAAATCGATTGACCATTAGAGCAATTAACCTTTTGACTGCGGCTATAGATTTTGCATGAGCGGTTCTTTCTTGGCGCGATTCTTACAAATTTCAAGGTACAACTGATGTACTGACCGAAGTCTAAATTCTTTCTTGGCACGATTCTTACAAATTTCAAGGTTCAACTAATGTACTGACCGTAGTCTAAATTACGAGCGGATAGATATGCAACTGTTTCCACTGACGTCACAGAATCGATAACCAATGAGAAGAGAATGGGAGCAGTTGTTGGCTAATCGGATCACATGACCTAGATACGTATGTCATCAGAATTTTTCTGTTGGCAATTCATCTCTTCCTTTGGCGTGCTTCGAAATTTATGTGAGGATAAATATCTTTGCTGTTGTTTAGTTATATATTTTAGTTGACTCGGTAACTTTAAATTCAGATCTGCTGTTTTATCATGAGGCTATAGAAAAAAGGAAATAAGGTGTGTAACATGATTTTCATTGATCTAACATCATCATAGAAAATTGTATCCTTTTATTATATAAGTTAATAATTATATAAGTTAGTGTTTTATGTATGCTTTTTGTTACATCAGAATGGTCCTAAGCCAGGGGTGGATACGACACCATCGTCCTAAAGCAAAGGGGACGGCAGAGGGTCGGTAAATATCAGCTGGTAGTGAGTTCAGGAGTCGTTCTTAGATTATTTATGTAAAATCAACGGAAGCTTGGAAAAATATAAAAAGGGTATTAAAAATTAGGAAAAGTAATTTAGAATCAAAAGGAATTAATTTGGAATTTTTCAAAAATAATTTGGAGGATCTAAAAATTTTTCCGCCAGATGGGTTCGAACTCGGGAAGTCAACCTCGGCTGACAGACGTCAATCTGAAGGTAGGTGACTTTAGCCATTAGGCCATCGTTGCTTTACGAAAAGTTGATCTTTAAAAGTATAAGTACCCTTAGGATAAGTTGGCGAGATCAAAATCAAAATGATTACTGCAACAATCAGATTGGCGAGATATCCAAGTGAAACTAGCCAATCAAGTTGGACTTGCGTATAGTACTATCATGGTTCTCTTCTCATTGGTTATCGATTCTGTGACGTCAGGGGAAACCGTTGCATATCTATCCGCTCGTGTCTAAATTCTTTCTTGGCGCGATTTTTATACCTTTCAAGGTACAATTGCTGTACCAGCCGTAGTCTAAATTCTTTCTTGGCGCGATTCTTACAAATTTCAAGGTACAACTGATGTAACGGCCGTAATCTAAATTTTTTCTTGGGGCGATTCTTGCAAATTTCAAGATACAACTGATGTACTGACCGTAGTTTAAATTCTTTCTTGGCGCGATTCTTACAAATTTCAAGATACAACTGATGTACTGACCGTAGTTTAAATTCTTTCTTGGCGCGATTCTTACAAATTTCAAGATACAACTGATGTACTGACCGTAGTTTAAATTCTTTCTTGGCGCGATTCTTACAAATTTCAAGGTAAAACTGATGTACGAATGGTTAATTAACAGACTTCTAATAAGTTATTAAGTCACACAGAATCTCGTATCATCGAAGGACCGTGGAAAATCAGTGAGTTTATAGTGGATAGTATATCTCTTCTCACACTTCAACGAACATTACTCCAATAAAAGCGCGGTCGAGCGATAGCCAAGAGAAATGGCCTTCACATAGAATGCAACAGGTAGCGGTGGTGTCGAAAAGACTCTTAAGCGTAGCTACAATTGTTTCGTTTGGTTTTTTTTGTTTGAAGTTTTCATTTTTCGCTACCCGAGGGTTTATTTGACTGGAACACGACTTGGATTAAATTCCAAACCACCACGAGCATTAATGCTAACACCGGTATTTTAATCAAGAGTTTCTTGAAGCAAAGGGCAGAGTGCTAACAACTTGGCTGTAGGCCATTAAATATTTTCAAGTTCTTTCAATTTTTATTCCAGGGGTTCTTTATCTATACTTTTCGTTTATTTCGACCCAATACCAAATTTGGCCCGTTGTTGTAACTTTCAAACCTCACCAAGCTTGCTAGATTAGGCTGTTTGTCGACCTGGTCGATGTGACATACACTATCCTGCAATAATGGATCGGACAGCAAGATGTGATGGTATAAGGGAAATAATACATGCTTTAATAGGGGATGGTCCTCCACATGCTGCAATTACACTAGCAACCCTTCTGGGCATACTTTCAACGATGTTTTGACACACAGCTATGGGTATTTTTGTCTATTCCTGCTGCAAGAATGTCGCCAGCTCTGCTGTAGATTTCGGACGGGGTTCCCTGGTCCGTAAGCGTCGCTCTAACACATCCCACAAAAGTTCTATGGGGTTTAGGTCATGACTCTGAGCAGGCCAGGGAAGACGTTTTACATCCCTATCTTGATACCACTGCTTGACAGAGGCTGCAACATGACAAGGAGCGTTGTCGTCCTGCAAGTAACATCCGTCCATTCCATAAAATTGCCAGAGCGTAGGAAGAACCTGATCGTCCAAAATTTTTCATGTAGGCGTCGGCGCTCGATTTACCAGGAACAACATTCAAAGATACCAGGCCATGCTGCGAACCATTTAGCACCTCCAAACAAGTTGTCGGATTTTATGCGAATACGCTGGTGTCCGGTCCATTATTGTAAGTGTGTATTTTACCTTTCTTCTTTCAGCACCGCTGTCTTTAATGCGAACATAGTTGAAAAAGTAACTCGATTTTAGCTTTACATACAGAAAAGATTGGTTGATGTAGATTAATTCTATTTTTCAACGTAGTCAACATTACTATTGAGGTCTGCAGTAGCCGAGTTGTGAGAGTAACGGATTAGCAACCGCTGGATTACGAGTTCGGATCCAACCAAAGATCGTCGTGCGCAAGGAGGGCTAGTACATACCATTGTCCTCATGTTGACGTGGTGTGGAAGTTTTGAGATTAGGGTGCCAGCTCAGGTATGACCTCGTCATCTGATCGTGGTTAAAAAATTACGTGGTATTTTGCCCCGATCTTTCACTTCGTTTAGATGATCGACGCCAATAGCCCGTTGTGCTGCTCCAGTGCGGCGTTAACTAAAATAATACAAATAAAGACAAAAGCATAGGACATGGTTAGAGGATATACAAGGTGATTATAATTAAAGTTCAACTTTCAAAAAGCTGTAAACGAAGAACCACTGCTCAGAATAACCTGAAATTTGAACTGAATATACTCGAAGAAGGGGGAAATGGTATGACATAAGAAAAAATTGTTCCAAATATTTGCAATATATGTCGTTTTAAGCATCATAACTTAAATGGGTTCGGCAACAAATGGCATTTGAATCGCAATACGACGGATATGGCGTAAATTGCACGTTACCTACCTATTGTAATTGTACTGTTCAATGTACATGACTGTATCGGTTTTTTACTGAAAAAATGACCCAAGTAATTCAATAGTTGTGGCGCTGTTAGTGGAAAGCCCATCCACCGCGACAAGGTTGTATCACATTGGACGGGCAAAATCGGTTTTTAATTGTCATGAGGCCTAAAACCGCAACACTGAAATCGATTTTTTATTGTTCTAAGGCCAAAAACTGCATGAAAAGTATCATTGAAATCGGTTGTTAATTATCGCCAGAGTTGCGCAAGACATTTTCAATATACTGTCCACTGTTTTCTGCCACAAGTTGAAACCGAGAAACAGCATGTTCCACAACAGATCGGAGTGTCTCAGGGGTCACGTTGTGAATGTGTTGCACTATGCGTTCCTTCAATTAAAGTTAGCACAATCGGACCACTGAACACAACATTTTTCAGATAACCCCACAGCCAGAAGCCACAAGGATTAAGATCAGGTGATCTTGACGGCCAGGCTGATAGAAAAGGACGGTCGATAATTCTATCATTTACGAAATGCCTCTTGAACAACTACTTCACTGGCTTTGCAATGTGTGGAGGTGCGCCATCTTGTATAAAAATGATGCTACCCACACTTGCACGACGTTGAAGTGTTGGAAAGACGTGTTTGCGCCAAAGACTCTCATAGCGTTTACCCTTGACCGTACAGGTAACAGGACCCGTACAACCCATCTCCTCGAAACAAAATGGTTCTACGATAAACGATGGCGTCAACCCGCACCACACACCTTTGCAGAATGAAGATGTACTGGTTCATGTGCGAACGGATTTTCCGTTGCCTATATTCTGCAATTCTGAATAATGACATGTCCTTGGAGATGGAAATGAGCTTCGTCTGTTAGACTTCGCCACAAAATGTTCCTTGGCCATTCATTGTCCGCTTCCATGCGAACAAGAAACTCTAGAGCAGTGGTCCCCAACCCCCGGGCCGGTACCGGTCCGTGGATCAAATGGTACCGGGCCGCCCAAGGAACATTAAATTATTTCCATTTTATTTACTGTGGTGTATTGATATCGGGTTTGTGCGGTTCTTATCTATGAAATGTCCACTCAAATTAGGAGGCGGTAAACCTGACTTGAAATTTGTTCTGTTACTAGAGCTTCAATTATGATTTCTGAATTCTGTATGTCTCTATTTTCCAATTTTGACAAATGTGACAGCTGTTTTCAAGTGGGCAGACAAAGTAGCTGCATTTAAAGCCAAACTGAAGTTGTGGGGACGTCGCGTGAACAGAGGCATTTTGTACATGTTTCAGACATTAGCAGGGATTTTAGGCGAGACTGAGCCTAAACATTCATTCTCCCAGTTGGTGCACGATCAGCTGTCTTTGCTTTTAAAAGAGTTCGAGCGCTCTTCCCAACCACAAAAGACCCACGAAGTGGTAAGGAATGGATCCACGACATATTTGTCAACAAATCAGGCGAATCTAGCATGTCTGTGCAAGAAGATTAACAGCTGGAAATTGCAAATGAAGGCAGCCTTAAAACTACATTCAAGACAACAACTCTGCCGGTGTTCTGGATTAAAGTCATAGCAGAATACCCTGAGATTGCCACCACAGCACTTAAATCCCTATTGCCATTTCGGACAACCTATCTGTGTGAAGCGGGGTTTTCTGCAGTGACAGCAGCCAAAACAAAGCAACGGAATAAAGTGGACATAAGCAACCCACTTCGGGTGTCATTGTCTCCTATTACCCCCAGATGAAAAAGTCTCGTTGAAAAGAAAGAAGCTCAGGGTTCTCATTGATTTAGCGTTCTAGTGAGTTAAATGTTAAATCACTATATATATTCATTTTTTGGTGTAACTGTATTTTATTTTGAAGGCATGTTTAAATACAATTAAATTAAAATTATTAAATCAAAACAATCTAAAATATAAACAATCAACGCCCCCCCCCTCAGCGGGCCGCGTTAAAATTATCAAACGTTGATCCGGTCCGCAGCGTAAAAAAGGTTGGGGAGCACTGCTCTAGAGCAAAAGTTTGTGGTACTGGCAGCTCAGCAGGAAGCATGGATAACATAATGCATGGATAACATGGATAACTTTGCATGGAAGCATGGATAACATGGATAACTTTGTATGGATAAGGGGGGGGGGGGCATTTTGGATGTTTCGTATAATTTTATGCACCATGCTCACAGACATCTCTAAAGTTCGGGCAATTCCCCGTGCACTGCACGTTTGCACACCACACACCACCGCTCGTTTCTTCCTGGAATGATGTGGTCATATCTTCTACTGACGTCGAAGCAATTGGCTTCCTCCCTCTGCTAGATTTCACTTCAAAAGAACCTGTCTCTTCGAATTTCTTAATCATTTTCTCCAGATTCTTGGCAGACATCGGACCACAGCCTTTTTTTCATACCCTTTACTGTCCGGAACTTCTTCAGAGCTACTGGAGCACAGTCACCGTTCTTATAAAATAGCTTCACAGGCAGAGCGGGATCCTTCATTGAGAGAGTTATGACGAGCTGCTCAGACGCAATATTAGGAAAACACCACTTACCGCGCGTTTTTATAACAAATGCAATGCATCGTGCGCATGACACGTCTTTTATTTTGCATATTATGAGGCTTAACGCGCCATCTATTGGTAAAATTTGGAACTGTTTTTTTTTTCTTGTACTATACCATTTTCCCTTTCTTTGAGTACATTCAGTTCAAATATCAGGTCATTCTGAGCAGTTGTTATTTTTTTTACATCCTTTTGAAAATTGAGCTTTATTTATAATCTACCTGTGTATTGCGAAAATATAACGTCTTAGTTTTCCGAACTTTAAAATATTAAATGTTTTTTATTTGACATGAAGTTTTTATTTTTTTTCAGACGTTTTCAATAGGCACAAAGAGGAAAACATGCTAAGTTTAGAGAAAATTTAAACCCCTAAGTGATTTCAATTAGATATCCCGTTCTTCAACGTGATCAAATTTGCTAATAAAGAGGTATCTCGTTATCAAGATCCGGTCGTTTTATTTGGAATTATGAGATGTCTCACCCATATAATAACTAGCCATTACTGTTTCACACGTTTAGTAACAGTGCAGTAACTAATGAATTCACTCAGAGAAAAAAAGTTTTTGGCTAATAATTAGTCCAATCTTCTTTGAGTACCCATTTTCCAGTTCCTCAAATAGCCCGCCTCCAGTGCAACATTAATTAAAATACGAACCTACATTTCAGTATCTCAAGTCATCATGCACTAATCTATGGACAGATACCGCTGTGCAACAATTAAGTACTTTTCTATGCTGAAGTTTGTCGGGTTCTTGGATCACTACATCATTTTTACATAATACGTGTGTCGTAGCATAAACCACTTAATATCACGGCAGTTCTCTATTCAGTTTTCTAACGCAAGAGAAACCAAGGAATTTTGTACATAATAGTAGCATTGTACCTCTTTGCATGGCATTTCAATTTGAAAATCCATTCTTTTCTACTCCGGATAACAATCGATTGACTTGTCTCACTTCAACATCGGAATCTTCGAACTCCTAAAGGTATTGTTCGACGTATTAAAAGAAAAAACTGTATCCAATAAGTAAAAAAAAAATGCTCGAAAAATACGGTGCGCTCCGGATACATTAATCATTTGGCTCCCAGCAGATCTATCGTCTGATGAGATTTTCTTCTGATGGGCCAAAGATAGATATTGTCGTTCCTCCTTTTTATTCTATCTCGCTGATTTTTAACTGGATGAATTCCTTGATAAAAAATGTAGAGACGAGTTGAGTTGTATGCGAAGTAAGTGGCGGAAAATAACAGAAGCCTCAGGCGATAAGCAAGAAAAAAGTGAAACACAGATCGCTTTCGAATTTTATACTTCCCGTCGGTTGGAAAAGGATTTTTTAGGGTTATTGGATTCCAAGTTAAGAGTATGGTACAGAAAAGTTCCACTCGTTCTTTTAGCTTTGAATGAGTATCGAATAGTTTTTATGGGGCTTTAACTTCGAGATACGAAGAACTTTGAAATAATTTCAAACTTTCCTTTCGAATATGGTCAAACAGAAACTGCTTCAACCTCAAACTAATTACGAGGATTGTGAATCAAGTATTGGTTTGCTTTAGAGTATACGCGAAAAACTATTTAAAAATAATCCTTATCGATCAGGGACGAAATTTGTGACAAAAGAGGACTTGTGAAAAAAGGGAACAACCACCTGGTCGGGTGCCAACTCTTGTCACGGACGTCTTTACCTTCACTTCAAAGTAAAACTTCTTGAAGTACTTGGTTTTACAAAGTTTATAAAAGTTGAAAATAAGGATGAAAAAACTTTTCTATAATACAAACTCTCCAAAATTGGCAATTTATTAAAAAAATAAGCACTTGGTACCACCGAAGACCGTGATGTACACGGGGTGGTACACTTTAAATTTGTTATGACCTCAAATGTCCTCACGTTAGCGTGGTGTGGAAGTTTGTAGAATGGGGTGCCATCTCAGATGTTGATCACGTTATCTGACCGTGGTTCAAAACTGCCGTTGCCGTCGGATCTTTCCTTTGGGGATTGATCCCGGACCGTCGCCAATAGCCACATGTTTTGCACCAGCGAGACGGTGATTAATTATCATTCATTCCTAATAAACAGGTGTTGCCTCGTCATATGACCGTGTTTAAAAAGTACGAGGTGTTGTCCTTGGATCTTTCCCTTAAGGGATTGACTCTGGACCGTCGTCAATAGCCCTTTGTGTTGCTCTAGTACGACGTTAAATAAAAATTACCAATTACTATCATTCCTAATAAAAAACATCATTCTTTACAATTGACGACACCTTTGTGTAATCTTGATAGGGTACTCACAGATAAAATATTAGAGAACCACTAAATTACTTTATCTTAATTTTTCGAAATGAATACACATTTATAAATGTTCTGGTTCGGGTTGTCTAGGGTGTTGGTTGATGGATGAAGACAAGAACAATAATTAAAACAATAACTGTATTCTGTGATTGAGCATACAGCTTTAAGCTCTTAAGCCTAACTTAAAGAGATAAACGAAAGCGTCGATGAGAGCTTCGCAGCTGGTGACATCGCTCTTTTCTACTCTGCTCTGCTCTTTGCACCTGCGCTCCGTGTTATATACTCCGTGGCGCTGGCAACGCTACGAGTGTCGCCACTGTGCAGGTGGTTTGGTGGATGGGGTTTCGAGTATGGTACATAAATATTTACTTAACATGATGGACAGATAGATCATGAAGCCCAGCTGGAGATTCGATATCTAAGTTAACTGTTCACAACTGTTCAATTGCATTGATAAAAATAAATTAAGTTCAAAGAAAATAATATAAAAAGTATGCATATTTCAACGATGAGGCTCGGCTAAATCTCTCTAAGGGTTATATCTGTAGTCCGGTTAAATCTGTCCGGTAAGCCGTATCTGGTCTTCGGACCTGGTGAAATTTTTTTTAAGACCACATCTGGTCTTTGGGGTGGTTGAACCTATTCACTACAGCTAATTAATCTCAAGTGTACCGTTCTGTATTATACACGCACAGTCCTTTTACTTTCTATGGACACCACCTGATCACTACAGCTATTTCTCAGTCAGCTAATAAGGTTGGTATCTATATATATATAATTCTCTTACGTGTGGGGCACGCAAAAAAGACGTTATTTATAATCGCGTTTTGGCAACACTATACGATTGTTTGTTTATCGCGAAGTCTCGCGCATCGATTGAATTTATAGCGTTATCGGATGAAATTTTATTGAAAAAAAAAAAAAGGAAATTTTTATGAGTTGTTGCGGAGGTTCTTTTCAGGGCCATTTAAAAAACGGTCCTTTTCAGGGCCAACAATTATATTTCAACAAGACGCTTGCACTACAACTTTCGGCAACAAACTCAATGAAAAAGTGTGGGTGGGTCGTTTGAGTGCTGGGAAAATGTATACACAAACAACATGCTGGGTATTAAATTTTCAAAGCAACGCTCACATTTCGAGCCAAAATTTGCACAAAGTTTTCATTTGAATTCTGATTTTAGAGATACTGTATATATTTTTTCTGTAATACAGCAAATTTAGATTTGAAAAACATTTTTTTGGTAACATATTTTGTAAACAATCCCTTTTGCTAGGACACATGTCTTCATTGAGGCGAGCGAAGCGAGCATAGGTTCGCGCAGCGAACCAATGAGGATTGCGAAGCAATCCTCCGGGGGTTGGCGAGCGTTAGCGAGCAGGGGGCAGGACCCCTAGTTTTAATTAACGTCCTACTGACGCAATATATCAAGCATCGATGACGAGCAAAATTTCAATTTTTCTGGAAGATGAAAAAACTTCCTGGACAAGTATTGTTTTTACAGAACCACCAAAACTTTCTCGCCTCACAATAAGGACATGTTCATTTTACGAGTATTGTGAGAACCACAAGATTGCACTGTTAGTTCATTTTCGCTATCGCTTGAGCGTTGGCTGGGGACGCAGTGTGGCGACCGGGTGCTCGGACTGCTGTGTCCGTCAAAATTGAAGCTGGCATTGCCCAGGTGCCGACCGTGAGGTTTTGCTGGTGGGTCAGTAGGTGCCAATCATGCGCCCGGATCGCCGGACCACCCGAACAGGGGTTCGGTATAGTGTCCGACGACCGGTCCCGCCAGAGGCACTGGGTATAGCGTCTTAAATATCTTGCCGGTGGATTTCTACCGGTGGCAACTAGGGATGCGAACATCGACAGCAAAACATCGAAACCAGAAAAATTTTCAAAACATCGATGTTCAAAATTAAAACATCGATGCTGATAATACATCGCCCCCAAACCATCGATGTTTTTAAAATTCAGTGTATTTAAACTTTTTCCCGATTTCTTAAAACTGGTTTAGCAACTAAAGATGCGACATCGGCTCCAATACATCGATGTTTTTTTTATAAAACATCACTGTTTTGAAAACATCGACATCGATGTCGCATCCCTACTTTTCAGACCCTTCATCCTTGGCCACTTTGGTCTAAAAGTATGTTCAATTTGCTGTTTATAAAAATTATGCTACTGGGTTATTTTTAAATTTTTTATAACGGTATTTTTTACATTTAAAAATAAAATATCGACAACGTAAGAACATCGACAAGTATAAACATCGATGTTACAAAAACATCGACTCCAATACATCGATGTTAAATACATCGATGTTTTTTTTAAGACATCGATATTTTGAAAACATCGACATCGATGTCGCATCCCTTGTGGCAACAACTGGCCGTCACATTCGCTGCGGGCTGCCGGTAACGCGCTTGGGCCATTTGGATCGCAGTGTCCGGCGACCAGGCATCGGTTCGGGCCGGAGTGTCGGCAGTAGTGCTCCCGGATTGTCCCTGGGAGTGGGGCACTGCTACATGCCACTCCGGTCAAGTAGCGGCAGGAACCTCCACGAGGTGCCACCTAGTAACTAGGGTGTCGCGGTAGCCAAATGCAAATCCTAGGCTAACACACCTGCTTGCTTACGATTTTCTCAGGCTATCTGGTAGTAGGCAGTGCTGCAATGCGTCAAATATGAAGGCAACTGTTACTACAGCCCACGTTGCCGAATAACAGATGTCTGGACAGGCTGTTATATTGCTGGAGTACTGCGAAGGGGGGGCCTCCTAGTAGATGCCTACTGGCGATTCTCATACAGCTTCCACTGGAGTTCACGCTCCCCGTTTAGTGATGATTACGATCCGGCTCGCTTCACGATCCAGGTATGTCCAGCGTGAATGGGTTCCTTTGACGGTCTCGCTGCTTGGCGGGACAAGATCTGGTCCTTGAGCGCTGGCATATCCGGGGTTGAATGATTATAACGGGCCGGCACAGTGCACACTAACCCTCTTCCATTTTCTAATAGAGGACTTCCCCAGCTGCTCTGGGCGACAATCCGATATACCCAAGTTGGGTGAGATGGAGTTGTCAGGCCTCCACAAAAGAAGAAGTTCATTTTCGCGATTTTTGGACATTTGCGGTTTTTGTTCAGAACCCTTCAATTGTATACCCCGATACACACTGCTTTTTTAGCATTTGTGAAATCTTGTTTTCAGCTTTTACCTACTGCTGGTGACGTCATAAACAAACCAGACGGCTTTCTTCTCTAGGAGGTAGAGGTTCAATCCCACAAGGGAAGGACCGAGGACAACACTACGTAATTTTTAACCACGGTCAGACGACCGTGTTTAAAATTACAGCTATTTCGCAGAAAGCTAATAATTTAGTATTTTAATTAACGTCGTACTGAAGCTGTAAGGTTCAGATGGCGATCCAACAAGACGAGGTCACGCTGTCAGGGCCATCGACCTCCAAGTTGGAGCGGGACGCTCTAAGACGACAAGGGTTGAAAGGAATGTGAGGGGTCAGAAGAAGAGTAGATGCGTCTCTTACGGCCATATTCACAAGTCTCGAGTTAACTCGAGAATCAGTTGATCCGCGAGTAAGAGTTAACTCGAGGATTATCAAAAACGGTATTCTCAAACGGCGTGTTAAGTGATTCGGGGATTAAAATGAGACGCTCGCTGTGATTGGCTACCTCACGATCACGTGGTATTGTTTACATTGGTTACGACGCCCCAATATGCATTCATACTGATCAAGCACGTACTTCACCGTAGAATTGTTTCCAAATTGTGAATAAATAGGACTCGTACAGCATTTTAATATGGGTTTGGGAAAAGAAATGCAAAGGTATTTAATTTTAAATTGGATTTTTATGGAAACCTAAATTTGGCAAGAAAGAATTGTACACAATGTCTTGACAGATGTATGTAATCTGATTATCTTTATACTTGTCAGTATGGGTGTGTGTTGGTGTCGTGAAAAGTAACTTGCATTGTCAATTTTCTTTCATTCGTAATAAATCAACAGAATAATTTTTATTCTACGACGAATTTGTATCTGCCATGGTCGTTTTCTACCGTTCGCTCTCTCCGGCTTATAGGACAGAGGTGGCGCCATCTATCTTTTCGCTAAGCTGCTTGTTTAAGATTTACGCAGCTACCTTTATTTTCATTTTACTTTTGAATTTCAATAAAAATATGTTTAAATTTTTCCATTTAAGCAATATTATGATGATGAGATGAGCTGCTATGTAGAAGGTGCTCCGTAATGACAGATCCAGTCCAGTCGTCGAAAGAATACTGTAATTGAGCATAGAATGAAATGTGTCCTCCATTTTGCTTTTCCAAAAAGATGGTACTGCGCATGCGTTAAATGTAACTCGCGAGTTAACTCGCCGATTTCGGAGGATCAAAATGTAACACCGAAACGGCAGTTTAAACCACGGATCAGGACTTGTGAATACGGTTTTTTCGATAACTCGCGGATTATCGTTGATCCTCGAGTTAACTCGGACTTGTGAATACGGCCGTTAGTGGTTGTTCGCTGACGCTATTCTCGAGCGATATGTTATCGTTAATTTCAAAACTTGTAAATTAACTATATATAGCTCATTTTAATCCCAAATAAAAGGCTAGCGGCCGTATTCACAAGTCCGAGTTAACTCGAGGATCAACGATAATCCGCGAGTTATCGAAAAAACCGTATTCACAAGTCCTGATCCGTGGTTTAAACTGCCGTTTCGGTGTTACATTTTGATCCTCCGAAATCGGCGAGTTAACTCGCGAGTTACATTTAACGCATGCGCAGTACCATCTTTTTGGAAAAAGAAAATGGAGGACACATTTCATTCTATGATCAATTACAGAATTCTTGCGACGACTGAACTGGATCTGTCATTATGGAGCACCTACTACATAGCAGCTAATCTCCTCATAATAAAATTGCTTAAATGGAAAAATTTAAACATATTTTTATTGAAATTCAAAAGAAAAAGGAAAATAAAAATAGCTGCGTAATCTTAACCAAGCAGCTTAGCGAAAAGATAGATGGCGCCACCTCTGTCCTCTAAGCCGAAGAGAGCGAACGGTAGAAAACGACCATGGCAGATACAAATTCGTCGTAGAATTAAAATTATTCTGTTGAGTTACTACGAATGAAAGAAAATTGATAATGCAAGTTACTTGTCACGACACCAACACACACCCATACTGACAAGTACAAAGATAATCAGATTACATACATCTGTCAAGACATTGTGTACAATTCTTTCTTGCCAAATTTAGGTTTCCATAAAAATCCAATTTGAGATTAAATACCTTTGCATTTCTTTTCCCAAACCCATATTAAAATGCTGTGCGAGTCCTATTTATTCACAATTTGGAATCAATTCTACGGCGAAGTACGGGCTTGATCAGTATGAATGCAGATTCGGGCGTCCTAACCAATGTAAACAATATCATGTGATCGTGAGGAACCAATCATAGCGAGCGTCTCATTTTAATCCCCGGATCACTTAACACGCCGTTTGAGAATACCGTTTTTGATAATCCTCGAGTTAACTCTTACTCGCGGATCAACTGATCCTCGAGTTAACTCGAGACTTGTGAATATGGCCGTAGGACTTTTAAAATTTAGTTGTGCTCTTTCAAGATCTTTATTCAAGATGGAGGGACTTCAGTGAAGCAATGTAACGAAGCAATATATCGATCGGGTTCAATCACTACCTCCCAGATTTATAAAATCGTCTGACTGGTACGCAAACCTTACATGACGTCACTATCAGTAGGTACACGATTCTTGTCTTTAATTTAATTTTTAATATTCTTTAAGTAAGTAACACCAATGAAATATGTGTTAGATTACGAAATTCTTTTCGAATCGTCAAAGGCCCAGCATATGTGAACATCCTGTTTCATTCTCCTTTGGTTATGTCACTTATTCAGTAAGTTTCATAATATATCGTATCATAATAACAGCCGGCAATTCACAAACATAACTGTATTGAAAAGCCTAAAGTGCTCTTTTGTTTAAATCAAAAACTGTACATTACAATTATCTATAGAACACCACTTTTCATATTTTTTGGTTAATATTACTTGGTTTTTGTTATCAAATTCTGGGAGTCGAAGTTATTACAATAAGCGAATTCTACTGTAAAATATGCTGATGTATAAAAGTGTTTATATGCGTTTAAGAAGCCAAATTGTATCCACATATTGATGTCGCAGATAATGGCATAGATTCATGGCAATGATAACATTAATTTAATCACATATTTAGCTGGATGTTGATGTCATTCATTTGTAAAAAGGATTAAATGTGAAAGTTGTAGTGGCAATTTAGTTATTGAAAAACAACTAATTATTCATTCAGGCTTTCAACA
Organism: Metellina segmentata; assembly: GCA_947359465.1. Taxonomy (NCBI): domain Eukaryota; kingdom Metazoa; phylum Arthropoda; class Arachnida; order Araneae; family Tetragnathidae; genus Metellina; species Metellina segmentata. Next base: position 94,534,528 of record OX375881.1, read on the forward strand.
TATCCATAATTGTGACAGAGGTGGATTAAAGTACCCAGCCGTGGATGCTGTAAATGTCATAACGCATAATTTTATTGTTCTGCAAAAATTAATTGGGAGTGAGTTTGAGAGTGAATTTTTAAAAGTATGAAACCAACGCCTGTTTGTTTTACGTGCTACTCAGGAAGTCCTGGTATCAAAAGAAATTAGTATCACACCATGCGAGCAGCATTCATCAACTAAAATTATACAGTTGCTTTTGCGATCAGCAACAAATACACTTTTTAAAAACTATTGTAGGTTCAAAAATGACTACATGACCAAATTACCAAATAAAATAAAACTCGAAACATCAACACAGGTTAAGAGGTAAAATTGTGTTTAATCCAGGGTTGCTCATTTTCAATTTCTTCTCCGGCTTTCCCTTTAAGGTTGTCTAATGTAATGCACCCGAGTTTCTGCCTGGTTTTAATTGCCTTGTCAACTTCTTCTCTAAGACATTCGGGCACATTCATTCCGATTATTTATGTATCTTCGGTTATTTCGTCATTTCCCTTATATAATGTACTATAAAAATGTTTTAATAAAAGTTAGAATTTTGTTAGATGCCTTGTCTGCAGTAGCATTCATATTTAAACTTAGGCATCAGAAGAAAAAAAAAGCATCTTAATATTTCTTTCTATTGTGTACATTTTTAGACGTTTTTGTATTTTCATAGCAGTAATTTGCTATTATATCTATTGAACAATTGTAATAGGCTTCAAGAGTCTCATTATAGAATTTCCTCGAATGTAAAGAATAGAAAAATTATTGTATGCTTTGTATGTAAATTTTGTGCAGGTAATATGTTGTATGTAAATTTGTGCCTTTTCATGTACCCAAATACTGAGTTTAACATTAATAAAAGTAATTTTAATAGAAATGGATATTTCTTAGAGTATTTTTCTTAGTTTTAACAACCTTTTAAAAAGTGCAATTGATATGTGTGAGGGGTTAATATATTCACAATTTATAATATTTTAAATGACTGACCGAAAATGTTAATTGCTTTTATTTTATTTTTATTATTTATACCAAATATAAAAAACTTCAAATGCAATATAAGGATTGAAAGAACATCAGTCAAAGGTAAGTACTGCTTCATTAAGATATATTTTCATTCCAACGTTGAGCAGGATGGAAATTACAATGATTTTTTAATTATACTGTGTAAAGTTTTTTTTCCAGTGGGTAAATTATTAGCGTCATTTTAAAATGTAATTTACGTAATGTTATAATTGTTTTTAACGCAGCCACCTTTGGGTTACGCGGAACAAACGTTTGAAGAGAATAATAAACATAGGATTGTTGAAGAAAATTTACAGTAATTGAAGAATTGTCAACAAAAACCGCACTAGTGCAAAATTGCAATTTTTCAGGAAGATGAAAAAACTTTCTGGACAAGTATTGTTTTTATAGAACTAGCAAAACTTTCTCGCCTCATAATAAGGACATGTTAACTTTAAGAGTATTGTGAGAACCACAAAATTGCACTGTTAGTTGATTTTCGCGATTTTTGGACAAGTGCTGTTTTTGTTCAGAACCCTTCAATTGTATACCCCGATACACACTGCTTTTTTAGAAGGAAATCTTGTTTTCAAATGTTTTCTGAATTTGCGACTGCTGGTGACGTCATAAACTAGCCAGACGGCTTTCTTCTCTAGGAGGAGCCGACCAACCGGTATAGTGGTTAAGGTGTTAGCCTCTAGATCGGAAGGTTCCTGGTTCGAATCCGGGTCCGGGCATGGATGTTTGTAAGCGTGTGGTGTAGAGGCGGCTGGTGCACCTTAAATCTGTCATGGCCGAAAGTCCTCACGTTGGGTTGGCGTGGAAGTTTGGAGAGTGGGGTGCCAGCTCAGGTGTTGCTTCGTCATCTGACCATGGTTCAAAATTACGAGGTGTTGTCCTCGGATCTATACCTTAAGGGACTGATCCCGGACCGTCGTCAATAGCCCGTTGTGTTGCTCTAGTACGACGTTAACTAAAATTACCTTACCTTACCTTCTTCTCTAGGAGGTAGAGGTTCAATCCCACAAAGGAAAGACTACATAATTTGGACTTACAGCTATTTCTCAGTTAGCTAATAAGGTAGGTATTTTGACTAACGTCGTACTGGAGCAATACAACGAGCTATCGATCGGGTTCAATTCTCCATGGGAAAGATATTAGGACAACATTACGTAGTTTTTAACCATGATCAGATGAACGAGAAACACATGAGCTGTCACCTCACTCTCCAAACTTCCACACCACGCCAACGTGAGGGTATTTGAGGACACGGCAGATTTAACGTCCAACAGACCCCTTGTATACGACGGACTTTGGTTGCAATTGAACTCGACACCCTTCAGTCGCTAATCCGTTGCTCCTTCAACCTACCACGACCCTCTTTCTGTAAGAGGGAAGGTAAGTAGGTAGTTAATTAACGTCGTACTAGAGCATCCCAGCTTTCCCTTAAAATCTTTCTGGGACAAGTCGTCTTTCCTCTTTTTTGGAATTATCTCTCTTTATCTCTTTTTCCTTTGATGATTGATCCCAATAAACCGTTGTATTGCTCCAGTGCAATGTTAATTAAAATACCTACTTTATCTCACATTCAGAAGTTGGACAAAAATAAGGAAACACCTAAAAAACCTGTAACCTTGCCTAATAGGGTGTAGGAAAACCATTGACATTCAAAACATCTCGCAGTCTTCTCGGAAAGGATAAATACAGCTCCTGTATACTTGCCAAGGGAATCGTGTACCATGCTTTCTGCAAAACGGTGGCAAGTTCAGATAACGATGATGGCGGTGGGTAGGGATCACGCACTTTCCTCTCCAATGTAGACCACAAATATTCAATAATATTGAGGTCTGGTAACTATGGTGACCAGGGAAGATCGTGGTCATGTTCAGAAAACCAGATATTCAAAGAAAAGTTGAGGTTCCAAAAAAAAAACCTTGTCCATTGTAAAGTCAATACATTTTAAAATATATGCTGGCGAAGCCTGATCAGTTCCGCACTTGGTACAAGTCTTGAAAACCATCTGGCCATGTTCGTAGGAGAGACTCCTCAAGTGTCCATTGGCAAAACAGAAAACCAGTCCTGGACGATGTGAGCTGTGTGAAAAGGAGCTTGGAAGACACCATCAACATTGGAGAACAAAGTTGTTTTTGTTGTTGTTACTAATCCCCGACACGGTCTCTTTAAATTAGACCAAGTCCACTAATCCATAAACCCCCAAAAAGTCCAAGAAAAGTACAGGTTCCAAAAAAAAACCTTGTCCATTGTAAAGCCAATACATTTTAAAATATGAGCTGGCGAAGCCTGATCAGCTCCGCACTTGGTACAAGTCCTGAAAACCATCTGGCCATGTTCGTAGGAGAGACTCCTCAAGTGTCCATTGGCAAAACAGAAAACCAGTCCTGGACGATGTAAGCTGTGTGAAAAGGAGCTTGGAAGACACCATCAACATTGGAGAACAAAGTTTTTTTTGTTGTTACTAAGCCCCGACAAGGTCTCTTTAAATTAGTCCAAGTCCACAAATCCATAAACCCCCAAAAAGTCCAAGAAAAGTGGACGTTCCAAAAAAAAAACCTGTCCATTGTAAAGCCAATACATTTTAAAGTATGAGCTATCGAAGCCTGATCAGCTCCGCACTTGGTACAAGTCCTGAAAAAAACCATCTGGCCATGTTCGTAGGAGAGACTCCTCAAGTGTCCACTGGCAAAACGTGAAATACAAGTCTGCTGACTTCTATGGCCCTCAAGAGAACTAAGTTTGTACCATGGGATGAACTTGATCTGCCATAATGTTCACATAATCCTTTGCCTTAATGTGCCCTTACAGAGTAATCATGGGTCTCACAGAAAACCACGATATGGCTGCCCAAACCATCACAGCACACACCAGATGAGCTTCAACAATATGCCCACGTTCGAAGTTTATTAGCTCTGACATGATGCACAGAACAGTGCCCCGAAAACGACTGACCTCCGCAGCGTTTTTACGACGTTGTATAGGTAGCGTCAGCTGGCGAACACAACAGTGCCACATGCATATTTTACAAGAATAAACATTTCTTTTTCAAGCATGCATTTCACGAGGTGTTTCCATTTTTTTGTGCAACCCCTGTATATCGGTGTCTGTCTTTTATGTAGTAGTGGTAATAAATCATGGCCTGTGAAACATTTGACATTGTTTTTGAATCTCAGAAGGAAAATAAATATATTCATACCACCGACTATTTACACTTTTTCATTTCGATCCAACACAATATCTCACATCCCAACGTCATGAGCAATAACTTACTTCATTTTCCATTTTTGACTGTCACAGGGTTCAATGACAGTCGATGCATCTTACCTTTTCATTTCAAAAATTGAGCCCTCTTTCAACCATCCATCAGTGTGTGAGATGGTACTCATCTGAAAGATTTATGACTACCCGCGAGTATTTTAATCAGAGAGATGAAACAAAGGGTCTACATGGCTGGTTTCAGTGTAAAACTGGTACTGAGAGAAAATGGCTTATTATTTTCTTCTGTCTATCAGTCAAGGATGTCATGAACCATAGTTTCACGGTACAATTGGGTCAACGTAAAGAAAGTCAGATTCAAATTTTGTAACTATCTGGGGCTGCGTTGGGCCGGTCTGAAGAGTAACGGATTATTAACCGGAGGGTTCCGAGATCGAATCCAACCAAGCACCGTCATATACAAAGGGGACTAGGACATGTTAAATCTGTCGTGGCTTCAAATGTCTTCGCGTTGGTGTGGTGTGGAAGTTTGGAGAGTGGGATATCATGACTCGTCATCTGACCGTGGTTCAAAATTACGAGGTGTTGTATCCACCTTACGAGGTATTTCCCTTAAGCGACTGATCCCGGACGTCAATAGCCCGTTGTGTTCCTTGACCCTTCTTTGCATAATGGTGGAAATTTCCATCATAACATTGAATGCCCAAAAATTATATAAAAGAACAAGTTCAATTTAAGTGGATCGTGTCTGGATACCTTTTTAATGTCCATTGCATAAAAAAAAAAAACATAGCTGTCAAAAATAAGCAAGTGTCAATATCAGTAAAACGAGCTTGAAGTTGTCATTCCGCTGTTTGTTGGAGTTGCAATAAACGTATGATTTCGTTTTTAATTTTGTTTTATTGTATTTGAGTTTCTATTGCTAAAAAAAAGTGAAAATGAGTGGTAATGGTAATTTTAGTTAACGTCGTACTAGAGCAACACAACGGGCTATTGACGACGGTCCGGAATCAGTCCCTTAAGGGAAAGATTCGAGGACAACACCTCGTAATTTTGAACCACGGTCAGATGACGAAGCAACACCTGAGCTGGCACCCCACTCTCCAAACTTCCACGCCAACCCAACGTGAGGACTTTCGGCCACGACAGATTTAAGGTGCACCAGCCGCCTCTACACCATACGTTTACAAACATCCATGCCCGGACCCGGATTCGAACCAGGAACCTTCCAATCTAAAGGCTAACACCTTAACCACTATACCGGTTGGTCGGAGTGAAAATGAGTGGAAGAAAGGTTTGTAACATATGTTTCTGTTATTTTTAGAGCAATTTCTGAAAGAGTTTGCGTTTAATTTAAAAAATACCACATGATACCATCGTATTGTTTTTTGCTAAATTCATACTATAAATATATACTAAGATTTTTTTTAACCATTTTTCCTTTAAAATTTTGAACATGAATTATATCACCTTGATTTATTTCACCAATAAAGAAAAAATCCTGCAAAGAAGGGTTAAGTACGACATTAACTAAAATTACCATTACCATCTCTTGTGGGGATTGATCCCAGACCGTCGTCAACAGCCCTTTGTGTTGCTTCAATACGATGTTAATTAAAAATACATGCCAACCTACCTTCCTGAAACCATGTATTGTTTTTACGATTTCTAGGTACCTCACTGGAGCACACAGCGGGCTATTGGTGACAGAATTAAACCCGAAGGAAAATATCCTAGAACCAAAATATGCAATTTCGAAACGAAGTGAGATGACGAGATCAACCACTGAGCTGGCACTACTCCAATAAGAGGATATTCGAGGCCATGACAGATTTAGCGTGCACTAGTACCCACGAACTTAATAGTCTATGGTTGGATTGAGTCTCAATCTCTTATATCTCTTTCAATACGTGACTCTACCAACTTGGATTCCGGGGCCCCCACAAGTAAGGGTTGACGGGAACTCTCATCTTTATTCCCTTATCGTTCACAGTACATTAATTAAAAGGTACCATTCAATAGGGAATAATGTCTTCTCCAAATGCATAAGCTTGCGTTTTTTCTAAATGTATAAGCTTGCGTTTTCTCCAAATGTATAAGCTTGCGTTTTCTCTAAATGTATAAGCTTGCGTTTTTTCTAAATGTATAAGCTTGCGTTTTCTCCAAATGTATAAGCTTGCGTTTTCTCTAAATGTATAAGCTTGCGTTTTCTCTAAATGTATAGGCTTGCGTTTTCTCTAAATGTTTAAATAGCTTTCTTCTTATAAAAATCGTGCACAAATTACGAAATTTCCAATAACAAGAACAGTTTTGACACTAAATTTCAAATTTTTATCACAATTTTACCGAGAATATTAAGTTTTACGTCATTTGGTCCAATCATTTTTGAGAAGTATGGAAAATTGGAACATCTAATGTTATCAAATTTATTCCGAAAAATACTTTTACTACCAAATTGATACTCATTACTGTGTGTCACTATTAAATAAACTAAACAAATACAGCATGATTTCTATTTTTAAATGAAATTTTAGTACGATTAATCATACAATTATTATTTAAAAAAACTTGAATGAATTTAGACCTTTATACGCATGTAGTATGGGTCCAAAGCAATTTTTCATACTTTAAAACAAGTTGATACACTTTCATCCACCTTGTAATGAATCCCACGAAGCAGGTGCGTGAACCTTCAAATCAATTCTCCCGATCGCTCGATATGAAATTCTCAGGAGAAAATCACGTTACATTGGAATAAAGCACGAATCCTAAGGCAGGACTAATGATTGATTCATTAATGTGATTATTACGTATAATTAAAAACACTGGTCTGCTCTTCGATAGCCAATCAGCGGTCCAAGTCTATTCCCAACAACGTGGCCAATAGTTCAGTGAACTTACTACAGCGACTCCGCCCCCATTGTCGGTCGATGTACACTATATGGACAAAAATGTTTGGATACTGCAGAAATTCGGATTAGGATCCATTTAAGTGTGGGGTTGTTTTCATGGAAAGGACTCGACCCATTGATCTATGTACATGGTACCATGAACGCTGACGTGTAACTTGACGTTCTGGATTATTCGGCCTTGCCTACACTATGGCAATACTACGGCGATGATGGTTGTTTCTTCCATCAGAATCGATCTACATGTCATACTGCAAAACGTGTGCTGGACTGGTTTCCTGAAAATGAAGTGAATTTGCTTGACTGGCCTGCTCAGAGCCCCGATCTCAATCCCATCGAGCACTTGTGGGACAAACTGGAACGAGGAGTACGACACCGCCACGCACGCCCATCTTCAGGACAATCTCTTCCTACAGCCTTACAAGAGGTATGGCAAGCTATTCCTGCCCAGACTTACAGAGAACGTGTGAAAAGTATGCCTCGACGTGCTGCAGCTGTAATACAAACAAAACGAGGGCCTACCCGTTACTAAATAGAATAAAGCACTTTTTTCTGAAAAAACATGCAGTGTCCAAATACTCTTGTCCATATTGTGTATGTTTTAGACGAAATTTGAAAATAGATGTATTCAATAGATATTTCTTTATCAACGTACAAAGTGCACGGGTAAACAAGTTACTTATTAAAGCTTAGGGCGTGTAAAAAATAAGATTTTCTTCAGCCTTTCACGTTTTATTTAAAGACGTTACCTTTTTACATAAATATTCATTTTACAACTAGTGAGTATTCTCTCTTTTGCGTTTATTTTTCATACTTATGGGTTAAAAATTAGAGTACCATTTTTGTTCTGTGTATTTTTCATGCATTCATAAAGCATTCATGCGAAATCTGATAAATATACTTTAGAAGAAACAGGTTGGTATAGAAAAGCTACTTTTACTCTCTTGTGAAATTGAAATATAAATAAGAAAGCTTCCATAAAGTTTTTATAAAAGTAACATTTCTCTTAAATGGGAAGCCTTTTGCTCGAAAATGGAATTTCAAGTACTTCACAGAAAACCTTTCAAAAGAGTAATTAAAAATTATCTTGAGTTTTTGTGGCTTCTTCAATGTTCTCTTTGATTGTAATAGCCTTGTTATTTTAAGTTGAGTTGTAAAGACTATTATTAATGTATTACCAATTTAGAACTTTTCTCAAAAAAAAGTTTAACTTAAAAAAAATATTTTTTTAAAGTGGTAAGTTGAAAATTCATCAAGTAGTGAAAATTTAAGTCGTTTAAATGATAAGGATATATTTTAGTAAAATATTTTTTATGATCTCAATAGTTGAAAAAGAATGTTAGTTTATTCCTTTCAAACAGTATATTTGACTTTTTGTTCTTCATGCCTTTCATATTATTTCTGAATGGTGTTTACTGTTTAACGTAACATTAAGCATTTTCATCAGATGTTGTCATAAAAATAATATATTTTAGTATGATATGCAAATACTGTATGGAGTGCTGGATTAAATTTAGTATATTTTAAAGAACTTTATTCAGAAACACATTTTGCAAGAATGTAATTTACGAAAATATCCTTTCCTAATTTGATTATGTTTTTCAATAATTCAGACGCCATTTGTAATTACACAGGTGTGCACATTTTATAGAGTTGCGGGCCTAATTGGGAAAGATTGTGAAGCGAACCGCAAGTATTAATTTGAAAAAAAAGAGAAAAGTCATACAAAAGTCAAACTGAAAGGGGAAGATCGTTCCCAAAAGATTCGAGCTCAATACCACATAATGTTCAACCACGATAAAATGACGAGGTCACACCTGAGCTGTCACCCTACTCTCCAAACTCCAATACCACGCCAATGTGAGGACATTTGAGGATACGACAGATTTAACGTGCACAGCTCCCACGTACACCCCGGTCTTTGGTTGGATTCGACCTCGCAAACCTCGGGTAGCATAATCTGTTACCCTGCCAACTGGGCTACCACTACACTTTTACATTAGGGAAAATATTATTTGAAATAATACACCCTTCATTTAAGGTCTTGATGTGCAAGTATATTCTTATGCACATATTATGAAGATATCAGATCTTGAATAATGTTGAATTATACATTTTAGAGTTCGCAAATAATTTACCCCTACTTGTGATTGTTTCGTTGAGATACCTATCAATAGTAACCAGAGACATGGATCCACGGATTCTCCGTAGTTTCTACGGAAGTGGATCGGGTAGTACGGATTACGGAATCGATGATTTTTTTTTCTACAGAAAAATTCAATTTTATTTATTTTTCATAACACATAAATTATTTACTTATTTTTGTATTTTTTTTTTCATATTTTTTTGGTAAATGGGCCTATGTTTAACTTATATAAATGGGCTTATGTAAATACTTAAATATAACTATTAAATGTTTTTTATACATAATTCTTCCATACACAATAATTGATTCTATTTATGCGTTTTGATGTGTGATATACCTTACTAACTATGAATAATAAAATGCGTTGCGTACATGTTTCAAATTTTTAATTCAATATTTGAATTAATGATATATGCGTGTTATTAAAGCCGATTTCTTAAATTTTTACTTGACTACTAAAACATTCTTACAACTACGGATTTTTTCCTTTGGTACTTGTGAAAACTTCCATCGCATGTTGGCATCTCTGGTAAAACTGACCACACTATATGGACGAGATATTAAGTCACTAGAAAAAATTGACTAGATCTTGTTTTCGGCAAAAAAAAAAACGGCTACATTTTGAAAACGAGAAATCTCGTCATTGATAAAATTGGTTCAATCTTGATGGACGAAATATCTCGTTGAAACCACTTGGAGGATTAAAAATATAATTTTGTGTATGTGGTTAGCGGTATCGAAGTCCCTGAGTTATAGTGTATCAAGTGCCATCCTGTCGCTGAGCAGCAAACATATCAGAACAAGATCGTTCCCCAATCAGTTTTGTTCCCTGGATAAGGAAAGAAACCAATTCCCGTATCACCCTAGAGCTGAGTTGTGAGAATAACATTATTTTTAGAGTTTTTGTGATAGTTACATTAGCTAAAATTATGAGCTTAAATTCGAGTGTATTGTTTTTATGTGGTAGAAAGCAGCTCTGGTTCCTAGTGCGTCTAAAAAAAGTAACTTGGCTTTCTCTCTCAGATATATTGCTCATTAGTTGCAACTTAGTGGATTGTGCTTTGGACTAAGCCACAATCCAAAACATCCGAATCTGCAACACACTTTTGACGCAGCGAAGCCTACTAAAATCACAGTACCTATAGGTGACCATCTACGAGGATGAGTGCAAAGCTATAACGGTTTTGGAGAAAACTTAGCCATTTTGGTCGGAAATATCAAAATCGTGTGTGTTTGGTGCAAAACACTTTGGAATAAAAACAACAAGACCTACTAGTATCACAGTACCTATGAGTGACCCTACTATAGAGGACCATCTACAAGGATTTATCCGTAGCTCTAATGGTTTTGGAGAAAACTCATCCATTTTTATCTAAAATGTCTAAATTGTGTTTTGCTGCAAAAACAAGCTTTTCTCGAAAAAAAATCACGATTACGCCCAAAATATTGCAGCAAGACCTTTTAAAATCACAGTTCCTGTAGGTGACCCTACTCCAGGGGCAGACTTTTACAGGTTTCGTGCACTATCAGTTATTTTAATAATCAAACTGTGCCTCTCATAGACGGAAATATGTAGCATTGCTATTGAGAGAAGCTTCAAAAAGTGCTACCATCATGTCTATGAGACGTGACTACTAAGTAAAACATTGACTTGGTTGGCTGATTTGGCATTTTACTGCCTCGTTTGGCGGTATAGCATCTTATGAAAAAGTAGGTATGTGAATGAGCTTATTCCTATAGAGTGAAGACAAAAAATGGTAAAATCACCGAAGCCGAATACTATGTCGCGCGGCCCAATCAGATGGTAAACGTTCGTTTCAGTCATGCAGGCTTCCCTTGGGGATTGATCCCGGAGCATTGTCAATAACCCGTTGTGTTGTTCCAGTACGACGTTAATTAAAATACCTACCATCTTGCAGGTGAAAGTAGTCTAAGGGTCACGCTGCTTTTAGTTCAGGTCACATGATTCTGGAAACATAAACATGATGCCATTGCCCACTCCACTTGAACATTTCCTCTATGGTGTCTTACGTAACTTAACGCTACGTTGCTCCAGTGAGACGTTAATTAAATAACTACCTACTTAATTAACTTAATACAAGGCTCCAAAGTAGAAGTGTTCGTGTGTATTCTCTAGCATTTGATTGACTACGACATGGTCACCAGCCATTGATATAATGCATAGTTATAGTGTTGGACAGTTTAGATCGCTAAGCTTTCGCCTACAATCTATATATTTAATTCTCTTACGTGGCACTCAAAAAAGACGCTATTTGTTATCGAGTTTTGGCAACACTGTAAGATTGTTTGTTTACCACGAAGCCTCGCTCCACCAGTGAATTTATACCTTTATCGGATAAAATTGTATTGAAAAAAATTAATATCAGTCGAGTTGTTGCAGCTTCCAAACGACATACTGGGTATTCGATTTCCAAAGCAGCGCTCACATTTCGAGTCAAAATTTGCTCAAAGTTTTCATTCGAATTCCAAATTATTCAAGTTCTGATTCCAGTGGTACTGTATAATTTTTCTATAGAGCAACAAATTGATACATTTGAAAAATATTTTTTTTAATATCATATTTTGTAAACAATATCTGTCAATGTTCTGTAAACATTGATACGAGCGAAGTGAACCAATGAGGATTGCAAAGTAATCCTCCAGGGCTTTGCGAACGTCAGCGAGCGTTAGCGAGCAGGGGGCGTGCCCACTAGTAAAGCTTGATTTGTGTAAAAAAAATGTCAATTCATTTCGCTGCGTCTTGCGATAAAACGTTAGGAACATGTCATTTCACAAATTAAAGGATTTATTTGGAATTACCATGTGGGTATTTGTAGGATGAGCTATTTAAGGCAGAGGAAAGAAAAAATGCATATTCACATGCCACAGGAACATATAGAAATTCATATTGTTTGCCATTAAAATCTATACGAGAACAAGGCTTCAAATCTGATTCCTTAAGCGTTAAATTACCATACCAAAACAGATTAATTGAATTGAATTTCATGTGATGCGAACATTCGATCCTGTTATTTTCTATTGTTATAGATGCTTTTCCCGATGTGAAATTTCGAGTTTAGAAAACTTAATTATCTTGGAATACAGCATTAGAGTAAATTGTGCTGTGAAAGGAAGCATAGAAGTTGATTAAATCTCATTGTTAAAACATTTAATGATATTTTCTATCGGATAGGTTCTTTTCAGTTATGAAAGAACTGTGTCTTGGTGTAAGAATCTGAAGAGGGGTCTCTAGAGATGAATTCTTCGGTTTTATTTCTTTTACATATTTCTTTGAATTTAAATCTTCCAAGCTTCTGACGAAAGAAGCTTTCTATTCCAAAGAAACGTTGTGTGGATCCAAGTTTTATTTATAGTGTTAACTCATTTTAAATAGTTCTATAGGAAATGTTTTCTTACTTAGTCTTAGAATACAGAGAAAGGTAATTTTTCTCTATTTTTTGCCAGATTTGCAGACGATAGCAATTCTTAGGTTGCCTTATGCCATTAACAAACGTCATTGTTGTGGTACAGTTATTTTTTAAACAAAAAAATCTACTAGTATTCGAAATAAAAATGTGCAATGCTGACGCTTATTTTGAGACAGAAGAAAGAATTGATAGGCTAAGGGAAACATAGTGAGAAGCCATATAAATACTTCCTTAATGAAAAAAACTATAAAAAAAAACATTCAAGATGATCAAGAGAATTTCTGATTGCTTGAATGAGTGCTTAAAACTTGAAATCGTAACGATAACAGGACCAATTAAATAGAGGATTAACCATAAAATTTTGGAATTTTAGAACTGAAAATTTGTTTTAAGCAATTTGAATAGTGGCTTTTCGTTATTATCGTTACGTTGCTCGAAGCCCTTCAATTCATATTTCACTATTAATGATTCCATTCACAGTTTTAAACTTCATTCTTCATGTTCTGTTTTTACCGCTGAAATAATGGCCATCTATAAAGCACTAGAAAATATATCTGATCATTGTCATAAAAATATATAATTTTCACAGATTCATTAAGTGTTTTACAGTCATTGAAACATCCTGATCATGACAGTCATCCCATTGTTTTAGAATCACTGAAAATAATTTATCATCTTTCATCCAAGAATTTTAACTTAATATTTTGTTGGATTCCATCTCATGTTGGTATAGCAGGAAATGAGACTGTCGACAAAGCCGCAAAATCGGCCGTAAATAATATTCACCATACCATCCCTTATCGTGACATAAAATCTTGCATTTATAAATTTTTAGAGGAAAAATGGCAGAACGATTGGAACGAACAAACGGAGAATAAACTTTACGCTATTAAACCAAATATAGCGGAATGGAAATCACTATCTTCGAGAAGACAGCAGGTTATACTAACTCGACTCCGTATTGGGCATACGCGGATAACCCACAGACACCTCCTCCTCGGAGAAGATCATCCCATTTGCAATTACTGCATTTGCCCACTAACTGTAAAACACATTTTAGTAGAATGTTCTAATTTTAATAGGCAACGACTTAAGAATTTTAATTCATATACCTTGGTTTTAGAAGACATGATTGGAGAGAATCCTCATCCAAATATTTTTAGCTTTTTACATGACATTGGTTTTATATATCACATATAATTTTACATAGTATTCATACATTATGTTTTGATTCATTTCACTTTTTTATTATATTATATATTTGATTTTTTTTAAATCTTGAGTTTGGCATAATATGTCCCAAGAGGACCCAATGCCACAAATCCAATGCAATCCAATTCAATTCATAACATCATAGTTATTTTACTAATAAAATGACTTTTTAAGGGCTGTGGTAAACAAATGTAAGATGTCATATAAATACATTCCTTAATGAAAAAAATTAAAAATTGTATTTGAATACTGCAAAAAGTGCTTTCATTAACATATTTGAAGAAAATAAAAAGTGGTTAGATTAATGTATTTGAAGACCCAAAAAGCATTTGTAGTAACATATTTGAAGAGCATAAAAAAAGTGGTTAGATTAATGTATTTGAAGACCCAAAAAGTACTTGGAGTAACATATTTGAAGAACATAAGAAAGTGGTTATATTAAAGTATTAAAGAACAAAAAAGTAATATTAACATACTTGAAGAATATAAAGAAGCGGTATTAGTGTATTTAAAGACTAAAATAGGACTTGTAGTAACATATTTGAAAAAAAGGGGTTATATTAATGTATTTGAAAACCGTAAAAATGTACCTGTATTGACATATTTAAAGAACATAAAATAGTGGTTACATTAATGTATCAAAGAATGTACAAAAGTATTAACGTATTTGAAGAACATAAAAATTGGTTAGATTACTGTATTTGAAGAACATAACATGTAATAATATTAATATACAAGTATTTGAAGAATATAACTAAGCAGAAATATTGATATATTATGAAACAGCATTTCATGCAAGTACGATACATTATTTTATCTTTAGATACATTCCAAAAATCCTTCTCTGGTTACGTTACAGCCTATACGTCTCGGTGAAGTGAGCAACTCGGACCTCATACACACACACCAAATCCGACTCGTACACCGTGGAAAAAACCCAGGCAATCTGAAAAACATTCCCCCACTTTGCATTCTACTTAAACAAAATACCCACCCCATAAAATACCTCCGCATTAACTGCACCCGTCGCATTACTCCGTCTCCGCATCGGGTATTTTCGAGAACTTTCGACCGATTTGTTCCATCGCCGGTGCCTTTTGGATCAGCACCGATGTCTTGCAACCCCCGAAGATTCTCGCATCGGATGATACATCAGTGTCATTCTCACTGGTCGAAATCCCGTGGCTAGCCCACTTCGCAGATCTTACCGAAACCACTTTCAACCCCACCCCCCATCCCAGTGGCGTTTTATTGTTATTTTGCTCACATCATTCACTTTCGCATTGAATACCTCTCACGCGATTCCACTTGAAAAATCCCCACAAATGGGGAAAAACTTATCC
The DNA here is from genome assembly GCA_947359465.1 of Metellina segmentata. NCBI lineage: Eukaryota > Metazoa > Arthropoda > Arachnida > Araneae > Tetragnathidae > Metellina > Metellina segmentata. The sequence continues at coordinate 94,549,823 of OX375881.1, forward strand.
GAGGTTTCTGGTGGAAAAGTTCCCTCGGCTGTTTCTTCCCCTGCCTTTTTTAAAAAGCTCCACTCGGTGAAAGGGATTGGAGGGTGGGGGTGCATTTGGATCGAAGAGGGGTGATTGGCGATCATTTATATGGGCTGCTTTTTGATTTTCTTGGCAGGGAATAGTGGATGGTCTGTTATAGAAGCTGAGACATTTGGATTTAAACTGAAGGCAGCCTATCCTTTTACTTTCGAAAGCAAAAACGATAAGGTAATGTTTCATGTCTTTCCATCAGGTTTCCAGAATGGTTTGGCTCACGCCCCCCTTTCAAAGACAATTTTTTTCGGCCCAGGAAAACTGTCTCGACTAATAATAAATTACATGGCCGGCATTTCCCCCAATGTTCATTCAACGTACACTTTGGGGAGCTATGTTCTGGATATTAGTCATTACTCATAATAAAAACGACTAAATTATTATTATTATTATTACTATTATTCCACGGTGCTGTGATCAAGTAACACGAATTGGATAATGGAAATCAAAATTTTCATTTGTTTATGCACATATTATTTATATATTAGTTTTATTACTGATTATTTATATATAGATAATTTACAACCAACCTATATCAAGGGTTGAATATACACTATATGGACAAAAGTATTTGGACTTCAAAAGTCGGAAGAGGATCCATCGTAGTATGGGGTTGTTTTTCCTGGTTAGAACTAGGACCATTGCTTTATGTACCTGGTACTATGAACGCTGACGTGTACCTCGACGTTCTGGATGACGTTCGACGTTCTGGCCTTGCCTACACTATGGCAATACTACGGCGATGATGGTTGTTTCTTCCAACAGGATCGAGCTTCATGTCATACTGCAGAACGCGTGCTGGGCTGGTTTCCTGAAAATGAAGTGAATTTGCTTGACTGGCCTGCTCAGAGTCCCGATCTCAATCCGATCGAGCACTTGTAGGGCAAACTGGAGCGACGCGTACGACACCGCCACGCACGCCCATCTTCAGGACAATCACTTCTCACATCCTTGCAAGAGGCATGGCGTGCTATTCCTGCCAGACTTACAGAGAACTTGGGTAAAATGTGCTTCGACGTATTGCAGCTGTAATACAAGCAAAAGGAAGGCCTACCCGTTGTTAAATAGAATAATAAAGCACTTTTTCTAAAAAACATGCTGTTTCAACAGACTTATGTCCATATGGCATAGGTTGGTTGGCTGTTTTGGCGGTTTAGAGCGCAAGAACTCTGTTCGGACAAGCTGGTGGGGTGCCAAAGTTGATTATTATTCAAGGAATCGTTTTTAAAAATCAGTTTCTCCAATCATTTTCAATCTGCCATCGGTCGATTTTAAGGAGGACCGATGAATTCACACGCTAAACAAAAGAATGCAGTAATTAGAAATTCAGAAATAGTATATTGATTACCGTTTTTCAGATAGTTTTGAATCTGTCCCTCAGAACACGGGACAATAGTACTGAAATAGGTAGTTTCCTTACAGTCTCATTGGAGTAACATAATGGTCTGTTGGCGATAGTCCGGATCAATTATATGAAGACAACAATACATAATTTTGAACAAAGGTCAGGTAACGATAATTGTACCGAGGAATTATAACCTAAAAATTGTAATTAAATAAACGTTTCGAGAGAGAGAACCTGCTCTTGGGTACTTAGTCCAATCGTACTGAGAAATCTTGGACTGTCACGGAATAACAAAAAAATTACAGAAGTGGATTGAAGACCAAAGAAATCGCAAATAAATAGCCACTTCTAAAATCGTTTCGAATTTGGACTATACTGTAGTTTTATAAAGAAATGTCAATAATAGAGTTTAAAAGAAAGGAAAAGTTTATTTTCAAATTTGAAATCCTTGTGAAATTTTTTAAATTTTAGTTTCATTGTTGGGATTTTCTATAGTTTGTTTCCTTTTTGTTTCTTGGCAGTTCATTTTAATTTTTTAATCTTTATTCAATTTTAGTAATTTCTCCTTTTCTGTCCATAGATGGCGCCATAAATAAAAACTTGTAGGCAAATATGAAACTAAAAAATATTTTTTTAAATTCTTATTTTTGTTTGGGGGCCGCTATTGGAACAGTGGATTCGCAATCGGAGGTTTGAAAATTCGAACTCGATTCAACCGATGACCGTCGTGTACGTGGTGGCTGGTGCACGTTTATTTTGTCGTGGACTTAAATATCCTGATGTTGATGTGGAATTTTAAGGAGTAGGGTACCAGCTCACGTGTGACCTCGTCAACTGAACAGTGTTGAGAAAGGCGAGGTATTGTCCTCGGATCTTTACCATTGATCCCGGAACGTCGCCGATGGCACAATATGATGCTCTAGTGGGACGTATATTCAACTACCTACCGACAGTTTATATTGTTACTTATAGGAATAAAAATTTTTAATTCAGGAATATTGTATTAATTTAACTTGAAACTTTGAACTAAAATTAGTCCGGAACGAAAGAAACTTTTGATGCTCTCAAATATTTCAGACAATAGATATTGCCATGGCACGGATTTTGTTGTGACAACTTTTTGTAAGTACTTCACATGCAACGCCAGTGCATGAATATATATTTCACTTTTAATCTTCTGATTAAACATATGTATTTTTAGGGCATTTTGGATATTCTTCGAATCTTGAGCGCAATTTTTTGTTTAATTTTATAGACTTAAATGTTTAGAAACGTTTGATTTATGACGAGGATTGTCTCACTTATTCTTTGGGTTTCAAAATTGAATTGTCATAAAGTTACATAAATGATGTTTTTGACAATTTACCTATCTCTACCTGTATGTGTATTGTTAACGTGTGATTAACGAATACGCGCATTAAGTGACACGTGTATGATTAACGGACGTTGATTTACGCCTATTAAACGTGTTTAAAGATGTACCTTTGATATCACCATTAAAATCCAATAAACGAACTCTCCAGAGATAGATCCTCTAGCCGTCTTCGTTTGCAATTTCCGGATGCCGTCCGGTATTCCACACTTCTATCTCTATGAAATTCTATTCGACAAATAAATTGGAACTCGATAAAAATTTCTATCAAATAGTTTACCTGCCCTTGGGTCATTTTCTCGGGTTATCTGATGTCCAGTTTGCCCTGGTCACGATTCCAACCGCACGAGGTTTGATACACGAAAAGGCTCCCGATTAAAGCAACTGCCTATTTATTCTCTCTCTCTCTCTCCTTGGCATATAAATTCCTCTTGGTTTCAATAATTGAATGTGTATCTAGAATAAGGGCGTATGTTACACATTTTTCGTAACCGGTTTTTTCGTGGAGCAAGGAGTATGTGCTGTTACTGAAGAACATCTTCTCTAATATTATAAAAGGAAGTGTTTGTCTGTCTGTTTGTTTGTTTCGCGGTCACAAAATCCTGACGATCTAAGGCACTTACAGCAATGAGATTTGGCACACCGGCAGTCCGAATTTTTTGCAATTTTTGGGTCACGGCGAAATTTTAAAATTCAATCGAGATTTTTTAAAGGAATTTAATAGTTTTATTTTCCGTCGCTTTTTCAAACGCGGAGAACTTTTCTTCCCGTGTGACCCTGCAGTCAGGGTTTGGAATCCTGCCAACGCGAAGAAAAGTATTTTTTTCATTTCCGCTTTGATTTTGCTGGGACGAATAAATTACCGGCCAGATGATAAATCTTTTAACTGAAGTCAGTTCTTTTTTTCTATCTCCCAGACCGTTGAGTACACATTTCATCGGATTTGAAATCTGCGGAAAATTTCACATCAGATTAATACCTTACACCACGGGCAACGTCTGGCTAGCCACGCAGTGGTTAGTATTACATAAAATGCTAGATTCTTCTATGTTTTCCGTGGCTATGAAAGTTTTGATTGGTTGTGTGACGTCACGAGTAGGCGGAGTTTCTAATTGTTTTGATTGGTTGTGTGACGTCACGAGTAGGCGGAATTTCTAATTGTTTTTATTGGTTGAATGATGTCACGAGCGAGACGAGATACGATGTATCAAAAATAATAATATTTGAAATCTCCGTAGAAATAGCATTAAGCGTAAAACGATTCCCATACGCGGCTCATTGTTTTTACCAATGTTAATCAAAAGTTAAGTTTACTGGAAATATTGTTTTACTAGTATAGTGCTCATAGAACAACACCATGCGAAAGCAAGGCAGGTTGACAGATAGTGGTAGGAAAAGGTTTATAGATAGCCAGTGATCAACAAAAGCTGACAGATAGTAGTGAAAAAAGGTATATACACAGTCAGTGATCACGAACCGTTAGATTTAAAAAAATATATAAATGAAATTTGACTAAAATAAATAAATTTGGTATGTACCGTCGTATGACGGGGTAGTATAGCGGAGTAAAACATAAAAAGGTTAAGTACAATTCAGGTTTATTGGTATTGAAAAAGTGCGTATGTCACATCAGAGATAAAGCCTTTTCTGATAATAAATAAAACCTCACTCCTTTTAGGTGTCTCCTGTGAAAATTTTCAAATGTAACATGGAGTTCTTCTACTAGCCACCCATTCAATTCTTACAATTCTTATTCCCCGTTACTTCAACATAACGTACACAGAAGAACACATTTTATCTATCTTATGTATCCGTTCATAACCCGGTAGCTATTTTCCAAACCCTCATAGATACTACAACTGGGGGCGGGGCTAACCATAACGGCCAATGAGACTGAAATCAACCAAATATGAAATTATCTCTTTTTTTTAAGAGCTTCTTTGCGTGAAGCAACGATGGCCTAATGGCTAAAGTCACCTACCTTCAGTTTGGCGTCGACTTCCCGACTTCAAACCCAGCTAGCGGAAAAATTTTTAGAACCTCCAAATTATTTAAAATTTTTTTTATTTAATTCCTTTTGATTCTAAATTACTTTTCTTAATTTTTAATACCGTTTTTATATTTTTAAAAGATTCCGTTGATTTTACATAAATAATCTAAGAACCACTCCTGAACTCACTACCAGTTGATATATTTCCGCCCCTCTGCCGTCCCCTTTGCTTTAGGATGATGGTGTCGTATCCACCCCTGGTTTAGGACCATTCTGATGTAACAAAAAGCATACATAAAACACTAACTTATATAATTATTAACTTATATAATAAAAGGATATAATTTTCGGCTCCCACCTATACCCACCCATAGCCATGGATCTAAAAGGAAAAGAAGAAAACAGAAAAATTATTTAACATGTTTCATCTATTACACTGCAAACAGGATCAGACAGGATTTCAGTCGTCTTTAGCGTAGTGAAGGAGATTCATATCCAGCTCTCGCGATCATTGGCCGTTACGGTTAGCCCCGCTCCCAGTTGTAGTACCTATGAGGGTTTGGAAAATCGCAACCCGGTACATATACTGAAAAGCAACGTCACGGTTACTCGGGTATCGACCTTTTTCTATAGACCTAAATACATAGGCACTTGGCGTGATTTTCGAATGCAACTTCATCCTTCCGCTTCTGTTATATCCCTCCAAGTGGCTTCGCAAAAATATCTCGTCCATCAAGATGTGGCCCATCTTGCTAATGACAAGATTATCGAGATTTTGGCGATTTTTTAGTCACGACGAGGTCTTTGATCTGGTCAGGTTTCTGAAGTCTTAGTACTTCGTCCATCGCGATTTGGTCAGTTTTGTTAATGACGAGATACTTCGGAGAGACAACCCCCAGGAGGGTTAAAGGTTAGCACATTACATCGCCTCACATGGTGATTAATTAACTTTTAGACTACGGTCGGTACAGCAGTTTTCCCTTGGAAGTTAAAAGAATTGCGCCGAAAAAGAATTCAGACTACGGCCGGTACATCAGCTGTACATTGATCGCGCCAAGAAAGAATTTAGACTACGGCAAATACAACAGTTGTACCTTGAAAGGTATAAGAATTGCGCCAAAAAGAATTCAGACCACGGTCGTTACAGCAGCTGTACATTGATCGCGCCAAGAAAGAATTTAGACTACGGCCGTTACAGCAGTTGTACCTTGAAAGGTATAAGAATTGCGACAAAAAAGAATTCAGACTACGGCCGGTACAGCAGCTGTACATTGATCGCGCCAAGAAAGAATTATACTACGGCCAGTACAGAAGTTGTACCTTGAAAGATATAAGAATTGCGCCAAAAAAGAATTCAGATTACGGCCGGTACAGCAGCTGCACATTGATCGCACCAAGAAAGAATTTAGACTACGGCAAGTACAGCAGTTGTACCTTGAAAGCTATAAGAATTGCGCCAAAAAAGAATTCAGAATACGGCCGTTACAGCAACTGTACATTGATCGCGCCGAGAAAGAATTTAGACTACGGCCGTTACAGCAGTTGTACCTTGAAAGGTATAAGAATTGCGCCAAAAAAGAATTCAGACTACGGTCGTTACAGCAGCTGTACATTGATCGCGCCAAGAAAGAATTTAGACTACGGCAAATACAGCAGTTGTACCTTGAAAGTTATAAGAATTGCGCCAAAAAAGAATTCAGAATACGGCCGTTACAGCAACTGTACATTGATCGCGCCAAGAAAGAATTTAGACTACGGCCGTTACGGCAGTTGTACCTTGATCAGGACTAGAGAGAATTTAGACTACAGTCCGTACAGCAGTTGTACCTTGAAAGTTATAAGAATTGCGCCAAAAAAGAATTCAGAATACGTTCGTTACATCAACTGTACATTGATCGCGCGAAGAAAGAATTTAGACTACGGCCGTTACAGCAGTTGTACCTTGAAAGGTTTAAGAATTGCGCCAAAAAAGAATTCAGTCTACGGTCGTTACAGCAGCTGTACATTGATCGCGCCAAGAAAGAATTATACTACGGCCAGTACAGAAGTTGTACCTTGAAAGATATAAGAATTGCGCTAAGAAAGAATTTAGACTACGGCCGTTACAGCAGTTGTACCTTGATCAGGACTAGAGAGAATTTAGACTACAGTCCGTACAGCAGTTGTACCTTGAAAGTTATAAGAATCGCGCCGAAGAAGAATCGCGCCAAGGAAGAATCGCGACAGTTATATCCATAGAAGTAATCAAAAGGTTAAATCAGCTCTTACTGGAAACATGGTTCTTACCTTCTCTCCATGTGCTTTTGCTTCCATTGAGACAAGCTCTCCCATTAATTCATAAACAATGTGGGCTAGGGTAGCCTGATTGGAAGAGTAGAGAATCAGTAACCGGATTGTTGCGGGTTCGAATCCAACCAAAGACCGTCATTTATAAAGGAGGCTGGTGCACGTTAAATCTGTAGTGTCCTTAAACATCCTCAAGTTGGTGTGGTGTCGAAGTTTGGACAGTGGGGTGCCAGCTCATTTGTGACCTCGTCTTCTGACTGTGACTCAAAATTATGCTTTGTTGACCTTAGATCTTTCCCTTGGGTATCGATTCCTGATCGTCGCCAATAACCCAAGGTTACGTTAAGTAAGTACCATTAAGTTCTAATTAAAAGACATTGGACTATGAAGTAGCTAAGGGCATTTAGGCTAGGGATTGCAATGCGGTACGATTTTCAATCCGGCCGGATTGGTACTTTGTTAATAAGTCTATCAACCAGTATGTATTTTTCCAAAATCGGCTGAGTGAAATTACGTAAAAAGGATACTATTCCAAATTGACGAACAAAACATTCATTTTATCATAAGAAAATCAACTTTATTAATACTTATCAATAGGTAGGAAATAAATCAATAACAATTAACTATAGTAACTACTAGTACAACTAGTAGTAAGCATTAAACGAAATGATGATGATAAGACTTACTAGTTTCCACACCAACAAACATCAGCTTGTTTTATACGTAGTACTTTTCTATTTATCTAAAATTAAGTAGTCTCTAAATCTAATGTCGTTGAGCAAATGATATATAAATTGTACCTATAACCTTGTCTCATACTAACATAAAAATATAATCTAATGCAGTTTTTGGTCAACATAACAAACAAGGGAACTCTTAATACTTCTTAATTGCTTAAATCGAAGTTATAGAGCAATGAAAATCACTTTTGAGTTTGAAAGAACGATCTAAGGAAACAAATCGTATTAAATGTGTCATCCCCCAACCTACTTCTCAATGAACTGCAAATATAACGAGCGGCCGAGAAGGCCCTCTCAGCTTCGACTGCTAGTTAGTTTAACCGTCATTAAGTAGTCGTACATAAGAGACACATTTTTTTATTTGACTCCATTTCATATATATGAAAACATTTCTTTCTTCAGTATTTTCTCAAAATCTGTAAAATTTGTCTTTTTGCAATAGTCTTCATTTCTTACAGACTTTGCTTTTGTAATTCCTCTTCATTAAAAAATATTATTGATGATTTAATTTATTATTTTTGCTAGAATTCTCCAAACCGATGACTTGAAAATATAAAATCGATCGCTTTATAAACGAATTTGCGATTTTAAAGTTGGGTTTGGATAATCGATTATTTAAATAAAAAAATTAGGTTTCATCGGATCCGATAGTCTTTCTTCAATATTTTCTCAAAATCTGTTTATTTTCTAAAATTCGTCTTTTTGCAATAGTCTTCATTTCTTACAGACTTTGCTTTTGTAATTCCTCTTCATTAAAAAAACATTATTGATGATTTAATTTATTATTTTTGCTAGAATTCTCCAAACCGATGACTTGAAAATATAAAATCGACTGCTTTATAAACGATTTTGCGATTTTAAAGTTGCGTTTGGATAATCGATTATTTAAATAAAAAAATTAGGTTTTATCGGATACGATAGTCTTTCTTCAGTATTTTCTCAAAATCTGTTTCTTTTCTAAAATTTGTCTTTTTGCAACAGTCTTCATTTCTTACAGACTTTGGTTTTGTAATTCCTCTTCATAAAAAAACATTATTGATGATTTAATTTATTATTTTTGCTAGAATTCTCCAAACCGATGACTTGAAAATATAAAATCGATTGCTTTATAAACGATTTTGCGATTTTAAAGTTGCGTTTGGATAATCGATTATTTAAATAAAAAAAATTAAGTTTCATCGGATCCGATAGTCTTTCTTCAATATTTTCTCAAAATCTGTTTCTTTTCTAAAATTTGTCTTTTTGCAATAGTCTTCATTTCTTACAGACTTTGCTTTTGTAATTCCTCTTCATTAAAAAAACATTATTGATGATTTAATTTATTATTTTTGCTAGAATTCTCCAAACCGATGACTTGAAAATATAAAATCGACTGCTTTATAAACGATTTTGCGATTTTAAAGTTGCGTTTGGATAATCGATTATTTAAAGAAAAAAATTAGGTTTTATCGGATACGATAGTCTTTCTTCAGTATTTTCTCAAAATCTGTTTCTTTTCTAAAATTTGTCTTTTTGCAACAGTCTTCATTTCTTACAGACTTTGGTTTTGTAATTCCTCTTCATTAAAAAAACATTATTGATGATTTAATTTATTATTTTTGCTAGAATTCTCCAAACCGATGACTTGAAAATATAAAATCGATTGCTTTATAAACGATTTTGCGATTTTAAAGTTGCGTTTGGATAATCGATTATTTAAATAAAAAAATTAGGTTTCATCGGATCCGATAGTCTTTCTTCAATATTTTCTCAAAATCTGTTTCTTTTCTAAAATTTGTCTTTTTGCAATAGTCTTCATTTCTTACAGACTTTGCTTTTGTAATTCCTCTTCATTAAAAAAACATTATTGATGATTTAATTTATTATTTTTGCTAGAATTCTCCAAACCGATGACTTGAAAATATAAAATCGACTGCTTTATAAACGATTTTGCGATTTTAAAGTTGCGTTTGGATAATCGATTATTTAAATAAAAAAATTAGGTTTTATCGGATACGATAGTCTTTCTTCAGTATTTTCTCAAAATCTGTTTCTTTTCTAAAATTTGTCTTTTTGCAACAGTCTTCATTTCTTACAGACTTTGGTTTTGTAATTCCTCTTCATTAAAAAAACATTATTGATGATTTAATTTATTATTTTTGCTAGAATTCTCCAAACCGATGACTTGAAAATATAAAATCGATTGCTTTATAAACGATTTTGCGATTTTAAAGTTGCGTTTGGATAATCGATTATTTAAATAAAAAAATTAGGTTTCATCGGATCCGATAGTCTTTCTTCAATATTTTCTCAAAATCTGTTTATTTTCTAAAATTCGTCTTTTTGCAATAGTCTTCATTTCTTACAGACTTTGCTTTTGTAATTCCTCTTCATTAAAAAAATATTATTGATGATTTAATTTATTATTTTTGCTAGAATTCTCCAAACCGATGACTTGAAAATATAAAATCGACTGCTTTATAAACGATTTTGCGATTTTAAAGTTGCGTTTGGATAATCGATTATTTAAATAAAAAAATTAGGTTTCATCGGATCCGATAGTCTTTCTTCAGTATTTTCTCAAAATCTGTTTCTTTTCTAAAATTTGTCTTTTTGCAATAGTCTTCATTTCTTACAGACTTTGCTTTTGTAATTCCTCTCCATTAAAAAAATATTATTGATGATTTAATTTATTATTTTTGCTAGAATTCTCCAAACCGATGACTTGAAAATATAAAATCGACTGCTTTATAAACGATTTTGCGATTTTAAAGTTGCGTTTGGATAATCGATTATTTAAATAAAAAAATTAGGTTTCATCGGATCCGATAGTCTTTCTTCAGTATTTTCTCAAAATCTGTTTCTTTTCTAAAATTTGTCTTTTTGCAATAGTCTTCATTTTTTACAGACTTTGCTTTTGTAATTCCTCTCCATTAAAAAAATATTATTGATGATTTAATTTATTATTTTTGCTAGAATTCTCCAAACCGATGACTTGAAAATATAAAATCGATTGCTTTATAAATGATTTTGCGATTTTAAAGTTGGGTTTGGATAATCGATTATTTAAATTAAAAAAAATTAGGTTTCATCGGATCCGGTAGGTAGCCAAATTATGCCGGATGGGATTGCAATCCCTAGTTGCGGTGTTTGATATAAAAATTGACGTCGGATCTTTCTCTTCGGGATCCATCCCGGACCGTCGCAAATTTTTTGCTCCAGTTTGACGTTTATTGAAATACCTACCAACATAAATATAATATAGAATTTAAACCTCTCCAATACTTCCTTATGAACTAGATAGGTAAGTAGTTTAATTAACGTCGCACTGGAACAACACGAAGGTCTATTGATGGAGGTAAGGGATCAATCCCGAAGGAAAATATCCGAGATCAAAACCTCATTAATTTGAACCACATTCAGATGACGAGGTCAATACCTCAGCTGGCAAACATTCTCCAGGTTTCTACATCACTTCATTGGAGGACGTTTGAAGCAACGACAGATTTAACGCGCATTAGACCCCACGTTTACCACGGTCTATGGTTAGTTCGAGTTTCGAGCTCGGATCCCTGTAGTTGCCAACTCGCTGATCTTCCAATCGCGGTGCATCCTTATAAGCTAATGCCGACCAACCGGTATAGTGGTTAAGGTGTTAGCCTCTAGATCGGAAGGTTCCTGGTTCGAATCCGGGTGCGGGCATGGATGTTTGTAAGAGTATGGTGTAGAAGCGGCTGGTGCACGTTAAATCTGTCGTGGCCGAAAGTCCTCACGTTGGGTTGGCGTGGAAGTTTGGAGAGTGGGGTGCCAGCTCAGGTGTTGCTTCGTCATCTGACCGTGGTTCAAAATTACGAGGTGTTGTCCTCGGATCTTTCCCTTAAGGGACTGATCCCGGACCGTCGTCAATAGCCCTTTGTGTTGCTCTAGTACGACGTAAATAAAAAAAATTACCAAATTACCTTATAAGCTAATAACGACAACAGTGAGTTTTAATTCAGGTTTAAAAGCACGTACTAACACTGTTTTGGGCGTGCCGCATTTAGTTATTTGGAACGAAGTTATTTAGTGTTTTGGTCCGTTAAGTTGTCAAGTTTCCTCTAGTCAAATGACACTCGTTATAAATTTAAGCAACACATCATTGTTTTATGTGACACTTATGGATTAGATGATGTGGCGAGGTGAGGTAATTTTAATTAACGTCGTACTAGAGCAACACAACGGGCTGTTGACGACGGTCCGGGATCAATTCCCTAAGGGAAAGATTCGAGGACAACGCCACGTCATTTTTGAACCGCGGTCAGATGACAAGGCAACACCTCAGCTAGTACCCCGTGGGATGATAAAAATCACGTCCAGTACTAAATCAATTCATCAAAGTTGTGTGTAGTGAAATTTATACCAGTCCAATTCAGTTCTATTTTGACATCCATTTATTAACAATGACAGAACACTAACAGAATGGGCAGGTCCATTCCAGCGTGGTCTTCCTTCGACCACGTTCCAAATCAATCTGGCGAATTCCTAGATCAGAATCTGGGTCCGGGAATGGATGTTTGTAAGCGTATGGTGTAGAGGCGGTTGGTGCACCTTAAATCTGTCGTGGCCGAAAGTCCTCACGTTGGGTTGGAGTGGAAGTTTGAAGAGTGGGGTGCCAGCTCAGGTGTTGCTTCGTCATTTGACCGTGGTTCAAAATTACGAGGTGTTGTCCTCGAAACCTTCCCTTAAGGGACTGATCCCGGACCATCGTCAATAGCCAGTTGTGTTGCTCTTTTACGACGTTAGTTAAAAATTACCAAATTATTAAATCTACTTTATATTTGGCGACTAGAGAAATTTTAAAAGGAATAAATAGTAACCGAAAATTTCTGAAATCGCAGACATATCTGAGGTTGAAGCTGTCTGGTTCAGAAATGACTTTTATAATGATTTGTGTTTTCCAAGAATTTATAATGACATGTTTAACTCTAAGACGGATTGTTTCTTTACGGTGTAAGGACCACATATGGTCAAGCAATGTTTGTTCTGTCAGGTAAATGAACATACATAAAAGATATATGGGCACAGAAGAGAAAAATTCATCCACCAACCTTGCGCTGTCTACAGCTCGTGGACTACTAGCGCTGTGGGCAAACCCACAGGGCCGTCGGATAACACTCTAGAAATATTCGAATTCTTTTGCTCCAGAATAACTTTTTTGTTACGTATGAAGGGTACGATACGTAGACAGGGAAATGTGTGAAAGAGGTACAAGAAAAAGCAAAGCAGGTCTTTATTGAATCATAATTTTATTGCGACTATTCTACAATATGTGACTTGAGATTCTGAAAATATATTTATCAGTGATCAAATAATAAGTTATTTTGCAATTTTACAAGACTTGAACCTGAGCATTTCAAAAAAGTAAAAGGTCGTAATAAAATTTTCGGTATTTTGTGGGTTAGGCTACTTTTGCTCTGATAACCCTCATATAACAGTGTAGCACATCTCCAGCATAATATATCAAGTACCTCCAATCTCTCCTAAATGCCACTCTCCTTCAAAAGGTTAACGCCCTCTATTTCGTAAGTCGTGAAATTTGCCACAAAGACAAAAACAATGAACCTGGCAAAGTGAGTGAGCGCTGTCTACTTTGATTGACAGTGTGTGCAGAGGTGGCCAAGAACAGAGGGACACTGCATACCTAAACTGGACATGGAGACTTTTTTTACAATACTAGAGGGCTCCGCGCCCTGCTCGCTTGCGCTCGCCAACCTCCGTAGTTTTAGTTTTGTATCGGAAATTACGATCTAAAAGTTCCGAAAATTGTATGACCAACTTTTAATTCCATCGACTTTATTTATTAACCAATTTCAAAAATAATTGTACCATAAGAAAGAGTATACTCTAAGACATTCCGTGATGTTTTCAAATTAAAAAATAATAGTATTAATCTTTAGATATGACAGTATTAACAAAAAGTAGCCAAAATATCCCAATATTCCGAAATTAGTATGACCAACTTTTGATTGCATCGACTTTATTTACTAACCAATTAAAAAAATATTTGTATCGTTAAAAAGAGTACATTCTAAGATATACTTTCAAATTTAAAAACTAATAGGAATAATATATAGATATGATAGTTTTTAAAAAATAACGAAACTGTCCCGATTTTTCCCCAATTTCAAAAAATTATTATCAGGAACCAAATTGAAATTTCTTAAAAAAAAACTCGACGAGCTGCAAAAATTCACGTTTAGAGTTACTCTATAACAAAATCACGACTGAAGACTGAAAATTTTTTCCGAGTTTTCAATTCTGTGGGGACAGCAGTAACATTTTTTTTTTAATTTAGAGAGACAGTATAAAGTTTCAAGATATACCCCTCACAGTACGGTGCAAAAACACGTCTGACTCCTACAGATTGTGAAACTATTCTGTCTTTATTCGTATTCTTTTTCGGAATAGCACCCAAATTTTCATGTTCTCAATCGTAGCAGAACTCAGGCACTGTCCTCTATCCATGTTCGTCCACCAGAACAAGTAGCAACTAGAACACAAGAACAACTGTTCTTGTAACCTATCTGTGTTCGTAACCAACGCGGTGAAATACAGGGAATCGTGACAGAACCTATTTTCTAATTCAAAAAGGCTCTCTTCATTAAATTCTTCCACAAACATATCTCCCCATGATACAGCCCTTAAGAAATCTCGAAAGGGACCAAAATCATGCGTGGACGGGGATTTTCATACCTTTGCTCCACGCCCTGAACGTTGATGTGGTGAATTCAGGGTTTCCATGGGGAATCTCCTGAATCCACTACTTTGACACTGCATCTTTCTCTTCAATTTTATTTTATTTTATTTTTCCCCTAATCAACATCACAGCTCATGCGTAGTCATCATCCTCTTTTCAGTACTGATTATCTTTGCTCCACCTACTTTAGAACGTGAATTGGATTCCTAATTGTATCAATTACTAAATTCAATCTTCTATCCTAATTATTCTCCTTTCACAAAGTGAATTGTCACTACCTTTAACTTTCTCCTCTAACAGTTTGTTACTGTCACAAACATTACATTTCCTATTGATTAAGATGTGGAGGTTTGTAGCTCTCTGTTAGGTACTCCGTAATTGATACGTCCGTTCCGTTTCCATGAAGTACTTTTTGGTGGACAAAGTTGCATTGTTTCCAACAGCTTGCCATAGTGGTGACCCGGATGTGATTTTAACATACAAATTTCGATGGATGGTCCACCATGAGTAGTTTAATTGCAAATGCGATGCTAATCATTTTCAACAAACCTCTGAGGCTCTGTGAAGGCTGACCCTGTTCATTTCTATATCATGGCTTCACTCCATTTGTTGATGCTCAGCCTTGTCTTTACAAGGTAAATCACACTTGGCTGTTGATGCTCAGCCTTGTCTTAACAAGGTAACTCACACTGGGCTGTTGATGCTCAGCCTAGTCTTCACAAGGTAACTCACACTCGGCTGTTGATGCTCAGCCTTGTCTTGACAAGGTAACTCACACTCGGCTGTTGATGCTCAGCCTTGTCTTGACAAGGTAACTCACACTCGGCTGTTGATGCTCAGCCTCGTCTTCACAAGGTAACTAACACTCGGCTGTTGGTGCACAGCCTTGTCTTCACAAGGTAACTAACACTCGGCTGTTGATGCTTAGCCTTGTCTTCACAAGGTAACACACACTCGACTGTTAATGGCAACACAAGACAATAATGATCGTAATAATAATAATGACAATAATGATTGCATGACCACTCTTGCGAAAATAATACAACCGTGATCGATCTTATTACAGCTCTCACGGTCTCACAAACGACAATCATTCAATTACTGGTGTCATCTATCGAATTCGGCTACTCCAAAATTCTGAAGGATGAGTACTGTGGCAAACTTCACCACCTAAAAACATTAACTTACTATGCAACAGTATACACTATATGGACAAAAGTATTTGGACACTGCATGTTTTTCAGAATAAGTGCTTTATTATTCTATTTATTAATGGGTAGGCTCTCCTTTTGCTTGTATTAACAACTGCAATACGTCGAGGCAAACTTTCCACAAGTTATCTGTAAGTCTGAGCAGCTCGCCATGCCTCTTGCATGACTGTGAGAAGAGATTGTTGCGAAGATTGTTCCAACCCCAGATTAGAAACCTGTGCTCACTCCACAAAGTTGGCTTCCGCGGAGTGATGCCGTTATAAACGCGCGTTGCGCCAGCTCCATAAAGGTATTGCTCCACGGAACAATACTGATATGAGCGCACGCCGGAAAGTGGCAGATGACTTTCGAATAACTTTAACTTCTACTTTTAAGGATTACTCTGTTGTTGTCGTTTTCTTGTATTTACGTTGTGGGTACAGCTACACTCTACGTTTATGAGTGATGGCAACGGCTTGGCGATTTTTTTTGGCGCACTTCTAGTAGCGAGTTACGATAAATTAAGGCAACCCATCTTTCGTTGCTGTTGTTGTGGTTTTCACGGCAACCTCGGCAAACGGAAACTATCAATTTTCATTTTGAATATTCTAGAAAGTTCTTCTAAAATCCGTTAAAATCGTTTGATTTCATTGATTCGTTTGAAATTTTTTCTTTCCTCCCATTGGTTATTTTGTTTTTAAAATATCCTTTTATTGCATTGGTCCTTTTAAATCGTTTTCTGTGATACCATTGGTCCATTTATTTGTATTTTGACAGTTGTGGAATTTTTATTTTGTTATAATAGTTTTCACGACAGGATTAAGAGTTTTGTTTTTTTGACCATTTTCGTTTTCATTATTTTTTTACGAGAGAATTCTGACGTTATCAGGTATTATTTCTTGCTTTTTTTCTTTTGTAAATCTTTTTCTTTTTCAACATGCTCACTGTATTTAGTGTAATTGATAAGTTTCAGGGTATTCTTACCATTCGTAGCTTAGTTTCTCTGTTGGTTCACAAATGTGTTTTGATATGTGATTTAAGCTTACTACTTTTTGTGAAATTTTTTTTTAATATACTTTTTAAAACGTTCTGAAATGTGCTTAAAAAGTGTGTTGTAAAAAGAAAAAAAAATTGTGACAGAAAAAGAGTTAAGAAATAATTCTTTCCTTGGCGACTTTAGAAGTGCGCCAAAAAAAAATCGCCAAGCCGTTGCCATCAGTCATAAACGTAGAGTGTAGCTGTACCACGTTGTGTTCTTTCATTTCTCAGTGTCTCTGCATTTGAGGTCCATTTGATTGAATAAATTGTGTTTTCGTTTAACCCGTGTTACTTTCTACGCTCTCGACAACGCAATAAAGATGGACGTGCGTGGTGGTGTCGTACTTGTCGCTCCAGTTGGTCTCGCAACTGCTCAATCGGATTGAGATCGAGCTCTAAACAGGCCAGTCGAGAAAATTCACCTCATTTTCAGGAAACCAGTCCAGCGCACGTTTTGCAATATGACATGGAGCTCTATCCTGTTGGAAGAAACAGCCATCATCACCGTAGTATTGCCATAGTGTAGGCAAGGTCGAATGATCCAGAACGTCGAGGTACACGTTCATGGTACCTGGCAGCAATGGGCCAAGACCTAACCAGGAAAACCAACCCCACACTAAGATGGAATCTCCTCCGAATTTCTGCAGTATCCAAATACTTTTGTTTTACGCATATACGTATAGCAGCTATATTGTAATCCAACTCCATCATGATGTAATTTTTTAAGACGAAGTTGCACTGTTTGACACAAGCGTACTGCTACAAGCGTAGGAAACAAAAGGTTCCAACTACACCTGCTTTATAACTAGTAGGTAAATCAAACATTAAATTAGTTGCTCTTGCGTTGCGGTGGAAAGGCCAGAGAATCACACAGAGTTACCAAGCAATCATGAAACAGTTGATTTTCTCATTTGATATTTATTTTTCAGAACAATATCCTTAAAACTAGTCACAACACTTCTAGATTACTCATAACACAATAAAATATACGTTGCAAAAGCACAATCGCTGCAATGTTCAACCGACATCAACGTACCAGATTGTAGAATATTTCTGGGGACATGTATCACCGTTTGGTAATTAAATGTTAGATGGCCATCTACATAAAAATGAGAATTCTCATACCTTGTTTGGGGTACCCCGATTCGCATGTATCACATCTTTTAGATGTGCGACTTGTGGCCAAGTCGTTGTTAGGCCTGGCGTCCTCGTTTCCGTTGTAGTGGACCGCTTTTGAACTCAGTAGAGGTGTCGTTGGCATCCAGAAGTAATCTGCGTAACTGACCCTTCGTTTGTGGTAAGGGGGATCTGACCCCTTTGAAAAAACTCGTTTTCTTTTCGCTTGCTCAGGACGTATCTTTCCTGGATGGTCTA
The DNA here is from genome assembly GCA_947359465.1 of Metellina segmentata. NCBI lineage: Eukaryota > Metazoa > Arthropoda > Arachnida > Araneae > Tetragnathidae > Metellina > Metellina segmentata. Next base: position 94,567,948 of record OX375881.1, read on the forward strand.
ACGCCATCTGGTGATTAGCAGGGGTCATAAAAGTTCTTGCTGTATAAGACTGTTGCGTTCTGCAACACGTACCAAAAAACTATAAACAATGTGAAAACTGTTAGTACTAAGGTATACTGTTTCAGAATTATTCTATGAATTTATTATAATTAATTTTATTTAGCGAGAAAAGAAAATGAACACTTTCAAAGTGTGGCTCAGCACCATAGTGATGAGGGAATGTAATCTCATCATATTCCTAAACAGCAATTTTAAGAAATCACAAAGTAACTACAGAGTCGTTCACCTTTCTCGCAAGAGAGGGGGAAAAGAACCGTGCGTCGAAGCAGGAATGTAGTAAACAGATCCGCCGATTGTACCGAATAAGGAGTGGCTGCCCTTTCATGAAGCGCCGAAAAGGAATAGAAATACGCAAGATTCCAACCCAAAAGGAAACTTTCAGAAAGCTTTAGAAATACAAAGGTGAATATAAAAAGGGGTTGTCAAGTTTTAAGAATTTAGGTGCTTGTGAAAGCCAGATGCACAGGATGCCGATACTGAAGCTTAGTGGAACTTGACCTTAAATAATAATAGGGCTTCTAACCAAAATTATGAGGGGGCGTTGAGCGGAATCTAAAAAGGGAAATCTTGAAAGAGAATTCAGAACCAATGAGAGTATTTTAAGAGGGGACTGACTAGCCACTGAGCGAAGCCAGAAAAAAATAAAATAATCAAAGTTAAGTCAAAAAATAAGAACGGATTGGCCGAGGGTTTTCAGGTAGGCGGTCATCTCCCAGGATTGGAGACTTGTTCTGATATAGAGTTTGCGAGATTTTGGGAAGAGGGGATTTTGAACAAGATTTGGAGCAGTGCAGGTCGAGAAGTTTCGACTATGCTCGCCTTAACAAGTAAGTCGATCTTAGAGCGTGTGAATACACCCTCACATATATCTCTCTCACTCTCTTTAAAAGAATGTATTTTAACTGTGTTCGCGTACTTTAGTTTAAAACTATATGTATCCGTTATAATTAATTAATGTTTTAATAAATTAATAGTTTTATTTGTTAATGACTTCGCCTTTTCAATGTGTCTTGTACCCAAATAGTTCCTAAGTCCTGGTTTATTGCAGTTATTTCAGATTTTAATGGTTAATGAACTTTTGGCCTTTTGTTTTATCATGACGATAATCACATTTGTACTAACCACTTGCGACCTTAGTTTCTGTCTTCTAAAATTTAATAATTAGTGAACCTGGGGTTGTATTAATATCATTATTTGAACTAACCACTATCTCCAGGTAAGGGAGAAGCAAAGCCCCCCCCCCCCAGCAATAGTGAAAACATTTCCCGTTCCCTCAGGCACCTACAACATGGAACTGGGGACTTCCAAATGCAGAGGTCAATACCCTACCAGACAAGACTATTTATGACGGTCATTACTTCACACAATCATATCCTCTTTTCCGAGTTTAATCTTTCGTATTTACGAAAGGAAAAACCGTAAAATAAACTAAAATATCAATTTCCCGGCTTCTAAAATACTCAACTCCGCACAATAAAATCCCTTTAAAGTAATGAACCAACTCCAAACTGGAGTAGGCGGTAAACCGCCAAATGTGGCGCCGTGGGTGCGAAGTGGACGCATTTCAGCGTAAGAAAGTAGTGCGAGAACGAGTAAGATATTGTGGGTGCATTTCACCGTCAAGTGGTTGATGGCGGAAAAATTTTTCCGCCCACTGAAATGAACACCATAAATGGATTTTCATCTCCCACTACAAAACCATTACGGATGAAGAACGACGCTCCCTTGGCTTTTAGTATTTTTCTTCGCTCTCCAGAGCCCCAGCTTCCCAGCCAGAACTGATGCCACCTCGAAGCTCAAAGTTTCTTAAATATTGTTCGTTTTCTCCAGAAAATAGCTTTTCTAGATGTACTCGGGGAATGCGAACTCGCTTCCATTTCCGTAAGTAGGAGAGAAAACTGCAAATAATTGCGAAAAATGTTGCTATCTTCAAAAGGAATTATTGTTCTAGATTTAAGAACGGAATTATTGTTCTAGATTTAAGAACAAACCGACTTTTTCTCAAGCGCGGTAGTCTTTTGTGGAGGAGGAGATTTTTCAGAAAGACTCGTTAGAGACATTGTTGTCATCCAAAGAGGACTCAGTGGAGTTGCATATTCAAAATTATAAGCTAATTTTTTAAGTGGTGGTAAGTTCACCACAATATTACCCTTCCAAAAAAAACTGCCTTCGAATTTTGCAAATGTTATCACGAGTTGACTGATTACTAGTGCAACTTTTTGCAACAAAATGCAACTTTTTTTCACACGTTCAAAGCTGCATGTAAAGTGCTAAAACCAAAATTCCTCCTGCATGGGGTGTATTGCAAGTGAGTTATAACCGCAACATAAATGCAACTTTTTGCATAAATGCAACCATCTGCAACTTTTTAAAATTGAGTTCAAAATTAAATAGGCAACTATTTAATTTTGCAAATTTAGCTCAAAATTAAATAGGTAACTATTTAATAGCTATTTTGCAGGATAATATTTCCGAATACACTCGTATGTATACATAAAACAATGCAGATGATTGGAAAGCAAAACATCGTTCACCCAGAGTTGAAAAAGCGTTTCCTGAAAATCAAAAGCAGCTACGAATGTTTGATTCGTCTCGTAGAAAAATCGGAATCGAAATCATACACCATCGAGACAGCGAATGAAGATATCAGATCGAAGGATTTTATGGAAGTTCCTTAAAGCGTATCTGAAAAAACGATTGGAAAAAAATAACGACCTGACGATTATTGTTACATTTTCCCGAGACGATATTCCTCCAAGTGATTATTTGCTACTGCAACGATGCAGGCAACATCAGTCTCTGTTGAGTGCAGTTTTTCAATGTTAAAGAGATAACTGACCAAGGATCAGCCATTCTCTACGATGTCAATGTTCTTCAGCATTTAATTATGTATAATAATACTTTTGTATGCCATTAAAATTGTCAGTAAATTCTGATTTTTTTTCTTCTATTTTACGAATAATTTATTTTAGATTTTAGTGTATCAAAAATAAATGTAACTTTATTACCATAAATGCAACTTTAGAGAATGATAAATGCAACTTTTTCCATTTTTACTGCAACAGAAAAGTTGCCCTACTGATTACCAAATACAGGTGGTCGTGAGAGCTGTATTAAGATAACGGGTGTATTTCCAAATGCAAGATTGGGCAATGGATTGCTGTGACCATTTGACTGACCTGTGTTGCATTTTATCAGTCAAGTTTGAGAGCAGTGGGCAGTTCGTCAAAATGCGGTTAAGCGGTAGCGTATAGTGAAGCTGTGATGGAAGTAGGAGTAGTGTCTGTTATCAGATCTTCGGACAGTTGTTGGAAGTGATTCGCATCGCATTGGCCATTCAGTCATAGTGGAGCATCCATCAATCACTCCGATAGAGCCGAGCGTCGTATGGAATTAGTAGGAACATCAATTATATGTCTTCTCAATGAGGGAGCAAGTGTCCATATCAATTCAACCGGACACCAATTTAAAGAGCCAGTGCAACTTTGTTTACCACGGGTAGGGAATTTTTAAAATTAACGTTATACAGGAGTAACACAACGGGCAATTGGGGGCGGTCCGAGATCAAACCCAAAGCGGAAGATCGTTCAAGAAGACAATACCAAGTAATTTTCAACCACGATCAGATGACGAGGTCACACCTGAGCTGTCACCCTACTCTCCAAATTTCACAACAGCCAACGTGAGGACATTTAAGGTCACGACAGACTTAAAGTGCACCAGCCCGCACGTAGCCCCTTGTTTACCGCTGGATAATAATAGTTTTGAATGTAGTCATTTGGGAGATGGAATGTCTTTTCTCCTGAAGCTTCAAAATTGATCGTTATTACAATCGATATATCGTTACACAGTCGATCGTTATTACGTTATCGTTCACAATCGATTATTCGACTGTCATTTTGTAAATTCAATTGTCATAAATGCGGGGAAAATTTGTTTACAAATTTCATAACGGATGAAGTTGAAGCATGGAAGTTCTGGAATCTTAACAGATCACCACCCATGCCTGTTTAAAACTGAGTTATGAATGAGTTACGAGCACGCTGTGGGACAAGAGTAATGAAAAGAAAACTGAAGCTGAATGTTACCCTAGTAGTGGAATGAAAAATAAATACCCACGAGGAAGAAATATCAGACAAAGATTGGAATACGGGATTACAACAATGGCGAGCTGATAAAAAGTATCTCTCTATATTAAAAAAAAGTTACCGCCGCCGCCGCCGCCGCCGAAGAATTGAAATTTTTGTTGTTTAGCTCCATTCTTAGACGGTTTCCCGAGAAAGTACTGATCGGAAAAATATGAAATTAACATGCTTTGTTCTTCATCGTATTCCCTGGATAATTATTAAGATTTTTTTCCGATGCGGCTATTAGTTTAGGTTTTATTAAGTGTTAAAGTTGAAGAAGTGAAATTTCTTCCGCGAGTGAGCAAAACACATTCAAAATTTCAGTCTTTAGTCGTGAGTTTTTTTTAAGAGTACCTCTCAACGTAAATTTTTGCAGCTCGTCGAGTTTTTTTTGAAATTTAAATGTGGTTCTTGATAATATTTTTTTGAAATTCGGGAAAAATCGGGACATTTTTGTTACTTTTTTTTAAAACTGCCGTATCTATATCTAATTACTATTAGTTTTTAATTTTTAAAATATCGCAGTATACCTCAGAATATACTCTTTCTTACGGTACTATTATTTTTGAAATCGGTTAATAATTAAATTGGATGCGATCAAAAGTTCGTGATACAAAATTCGGAATCTTCGGATATTTTCGCTACGTTTTGTTAAAACCGTTATGTCTACGGCAAAAAACATTATTTTTTAAATTTGAGAACATCACTGAATACACTACATTACACTCTTTCTTATGGTACAATTATTTTTCAAATTGGTTAATAAACAAAATCGATGCAATTAAAAGTAGGTCATACAATTTTCGGAACTTTCAGATCGTAACTTCCGATACAAAACTAAAATGGTCATATCTATATAGTATTACTGTTAGTTTTTAATTTTAAAAATATTGCAGTATACCTCACAATGTACTCTTTCTTACGGAACAATTATTTTTAAAATTGGTTCATAAATAAATTCGATGCAATCAAAAGTTGGTGACACAAATTTCGTATTTTTCAGTTCGCATAGCTGGTTCGGCAAACAGCAGTGGGTTGCATTTTCTACTATCGGGTTTGCCAGATGTCAAATTTATCGTAGCAACAATTGCCATAAAAACGATTTCTTTTTATTTGGCGAGGAAAAAGGCTCGCTTTTTTCCCTCTGTTCTCAAGACAGTTTACCGACAAAGTACAATGTATTGATATTAACACTGTTTACTTAAAATTGTACAGGGAACAAGATACAGAAGATTTTTTACTGATGCGGCTATTAGTTTAGGGTGCATTAAGTGTTAAAGCAAAAAAAAGTGAAATCAATTGCGAAAGAAGTATTGGTTTGAGAAAGCAAACCAAACGGGATTGCGTAGCAATCCCCGGGGTCGGCGAGCGTAAGCGAGCAGGGCGCGAAGCCCTCGCTGTGACGTCATGTACCGGAAAGTGAAATCAGCATAATACGAATTATTCAGATAGTTTCACTCTGTGAAAGGAATGTTGGTTTGCGAAGCAAACCAAATGACATCTGTGAAAGGAGTGTTGGTTTGCGAAGCAAACCAAATGGGATTGCGCAGCAATCCCCGGGGGTTGGCGAGCGTAAGCGAGCAGGGGGCGGAGCCCCCTAGTCTTATAAAAAGTCACTCCGATAAATTATATAGCATTTAACCCAAAACAATCCCGACATCACTCAACACCTACCTTGCGTTGCTCGCGAAAACATACTTTTTTCGATTCATCATAAATAATTGAGTTTTTTATATTGTAGTATAAAATTGATAGAGTTTAAAGATAATTGTATGGCTTTTAAAAAACAGCAGTCATATTTCTAATTAAAATTTTTTTTTATATAAAACCTAGCAAAACTTATACATAATTTCTTTGTTTTGAAATTTACCCACTTAACTTTCCCTCAAGTTAAAAAAAAAAACTAATAAACGTAGAGTTAAGAAATTTTGTATGGTTGTTCTAAAAGAAGATCTTAGTTCTCTGAACTATGGATTTGTGTATGAGAGCTATAGTTTTTTATTTATGGATCCATACATAACTAAAAAAATTTCAAAGTTGACTTATTTTAATATTTTTAATTTTTATAAATATTTGTACTTCAAATATCACAAATTCCTTAGTTCACAGAATTAAGACATTCGTGTGCTTCAATTTGGTGCAAACATTTGAGTTTTACAGTGCATCTTTCAAAAGTTATCTTGTGGGAAAGTTAAGTGGGTAAATTTCAAAACGAAGAAATTGTGTATAATTTTTGCTAGGTTTTATAAAAATAGATGTTTTTAATTACAAATATGACTGCAGTTATTTGAAAGCCATACAATTATCTTTAAACTGTATCAATTTTATACTACAAAATACAAAACTCGATTATTTACGATGAATCGAAAAAGGTATGTTTTCGCGAGCAATGCAAGGTCTAAAAGGTACTAACTCCCCTTAATCTCCAGGGAAAATTAATATATACGCTTCAAACAAGAACAATCACTTCATAAAGAGATTAGTCCAAACATGAAGCGGTCATTACATTGTCGAATACTAATTCTTAAAAAAACATCGAGATTAAGAAAACCGGTTCTGATGCTTTAAAAACGGTAATTTTCACGAAACTCCAAAACCTGTTTTTAAACCTTAACTTTAATCCAACATCCAGACTTGAATCTCTTGACAGCGGAATGGAAAATAAACGCTCACAAAGAACACGCATCAAACCACGATTAGAATACAGTATCACAACAATGGCGAGCTCATAAAAAGTTCCTCTTCCTAAAAAGGCACTCCGACAAATTTAACAAATAGCATTTTACCCCCAACAACTACATCACTCATCAGGGCACTGTCAACATTTACCCAAACCCTTCCAAAGGAACGCCTTTAATCTCTATAACGAAATTAATAAATGCGCTTCGAACAAGTACACTCTTCTCATAAAGCCAACCGTTAAAAGACAAGTCCAACAATGCAACAGCCATTACATTGTCGTATACTGTTCCTTTTGTTCAGTGGAGACTGAGTTAGATTTAATAGTGGCTGACTTCTGCACTAATGACATTAACCGATCCATGCTTATGGATGACAGAGCTCCATTAAGAAAGACGTCTTTTGTGGATGTCTGTTCTTTTATATATCCGTCCATTCAAGACAGTTTTGTGGTATTAAGAGCATTATTTTTTTTGCTTTCGGGGTTTCCAAGTTTTCCTTACACGCACTCCAATGGATTGTCATAAAGATATTAATTTCTTGTAAGGCGAGTTTTCGATTTCTTCTGACAAATTTATCTATATGGGTGATGTTATTAGTCACAATTTGAGCTATAGGATGAATACCTATGAATATATCCTTACATATTGTCCATGTGAACATACTTTTACGTAATAAAATATTAGTGAATAAAAAGTAATGCCGGAGTGTTTGGGTAATGGTAATTTTTAGTTAACGTCGTACTAGAGCAACACAACGGGCTATTGACGACGGTCCGGGATCAGTCCCTTAAGGGAAAGATCCCAGGACAACACCTCGTAATTTTGAACCACGGTCAGATGACGAAGCAACACCTGATCTGGCACCCCACTCTCCAAACTACCACGCCAACCCAACGTGACCGGAGTGTTTGGGAATTTTGTTCAAAACTTCTGGTCTTTCCCTTTGGATTTGATCCCGGACCGTCGCTAATAGCCCGTTGTGTTGCTCCAGTGCAACGTTGATTAAAATACCTACCAACCTGTTGATTAATTTCGGAAACGAAGATACGCTTTCTTGTCCTATTTTTCTGTTGCTGGGCTTCATTTATAATTTCAAAGAGTAGGGGGGGGGGGGTAGTCCAGTTGGAAGAGTAACGGATAAGGAACCGGAGGGCTGCCAGTTCAACACTCGCTCCTTCCAAAGGCCGTCGTGTACACGAATGCTGGTCCCCGTTAAATCAGTCAGGACCTCAAATGTCCTCACGTGGGCATGGTGTGGAAGGGTGCCAGCTCATGTGTTGTCCCCATCAGCTGACCGTGGTTCAAAATTACAAGGTGTTGTCCTTGGATCATTATCTGAGGGAATGATCCCTGACCAAAAGGCAATAGCGCGTTCTGTTGCTCTAGTGCGACGTTAATTAACTACCTACCTTGGATAAGTGAATGGGATGTATCTGAAGTGGACGTTCAGAAATGAGCCGCTGCAACATGATGTAGGTGTGAATTGTTTGTCTTGTATTTTATTCTAAATGAGAAAATAAATCTAGGAAATTAAGTATTTTAGTTTGCACTTTTGTCAGTTTCATATCACACGATCTATATACGAGTTTATAAGAAACTAAATAATGACCATTGGATACCAAAAACTAGAAATCATGACAAGTGTAAGCAAATGCGAAGATTCTAGGCTTCATTCAGAAAATCTCATGAAAAATGAAGTAGAATTAGGCTTAACGGGATCAAAGTTATCCTGAAATCCAGTCCTTCAGAATCCTCACTAAAAGCTCCAAGTGGTTTCGACTAGATATATCTCGTCCATCAAGATCGAACCAATTTTATTAATGACGAGATATCTCGTCCATCAAGATCGAACCAATTTTTTTATGACGAGATATCTCGTCCATCAAGATCGGACCAATTTTATTACTAACGAGATATCGCGTCCATCATGATCGAACCAATTTTATTAATGACGAGATATCTCGTCCATAAAGATCGAACCAATTTTATTAATGACGAGATATCTCGTCCATAAAGATCGAACCAATTTTATTAATGACGAGATATCTCGTCCATCAAAATCGAACTAATTTTATTAATGACGAGATATCTCGTCCATCAAGATCGAACCAATTTTATTAATGACGAGATATCTCGTCCATCAAGATCGAACCAATTTTATTAATGACGAGATATCTCGTCCATCAAGATCGGACCAATTTTATTAATGACGAGATATCTCGTCCATCAAGATCGAACCAATTTTATTAAAGACGAGATATCTCGTCCATCAAGATCGAACCAATTTTATTAATGACGAGTTATCTCGTCCATAAAGATCGAACCAATTTTATTAAAGACGAGTTATCTCGTCCATAAAGATCGAACCAATTTTATTAAAGACGAGATATCTCGTCCATAAAGATCGAACCAATTTTATTAATGACGAGATATCTCGTCCATAAAGATCGAACCAATTTTATTAATGACGAGATATCTCGTCCATCAAAATCGAACTAATTTTATTAATGACGAGATATCTCGTCCATCAAGATCGAACCAATTTTATTAATGACGAGATATCTCGTCCATCAAGATCGAACCAATTTTATTAATGACGAGATATCTCGTCCATCAAGATCGGACCAATTTTATTAATGACGAGATATCTCGTCCATCAAGATCGAACCAATTTTATTAAAGACGAGATATCTCGTCCATCAAGATCGAACCAATTTTATTAATGACGAGTTATCTCGTCCATCAAGATCGAACCAATTTTATTAATGACGAGATATCTCGTCCATCAAGATCGGACCAATTACTAATGACGAGGTATCTCGTCATAAAGAAAGCGAATTGAATTCCGAATGAAGGAAGTATTCCCGTTTTTTGATGATGATTTGATCATAATCAGATCAGCTTTTCTGGTGATGACGTATCTAGGCCATCAAGGTAGATAGTTATTTAACGTCGCACTGGAGCAACACAACGTCGACGCCATCAAAATCTGGTCAGCTTTGTTAATGACGAGATAATAACTATCGGAGATAGGCTCTTCACCAGCGTAGATGAAGGCGCGTGTTATAAACACCTGTTCGTGCTTTTTTATACGAACTTCGGCACCCGCCATGTCATGTTCCATCCCCAGAAGATTGGACGAGACTTCAAAAAAAGAAGCAATGAAAGGCGAAGAGCTAATCACGGGGGTGGGATGCAAGAACGTTGGGTTCAAGTTCTTAGGCTTAAGAAACCTAATTCGAGCCATTTAGCTTGAGTTTCAGCAACCCAACACGCTAAAAAGTCTCCAGAAACATCATACTTAATTCCCATAAGGTCGAAAGATACGACGATTTCGTCCCATGAAGAATAATGATACAGATTGAGGATGCGACATCGACAGCAAAACATCGATGTTTTGAAACATCGGTTCAACATTAAAACATCGATGTTGATAATACATCGTGTGTGTAATACAGTGTATTTAAACTTTTTCCCCCATTCTTAAAACTGGTTTAGCACCTAGTGATGCAACATCGACAGCAAAAACATCGATGTTCAAAATTAAAACATGGATGTTGATAGTGCATCGCCACAAAACCATCGATGTTTTTAAAATTCAGTGTATTTAAACTTTTTCCTCCATTTCTTAAAACTGGTTTAGCAACTAGTGATGCGACATCGGCTCCAATACATCGATGTTTTTTTATAGAACATCAATGTTTTGAAAACATCGACATCGATGTCGCATTCCTACTTTTCAGACCCTTCACCCTTGGCCACTTTGGTCTAAAAGTATGTTCAATTTGCTACTAGGTTATTAAAAAAAATTTTAAAACTGTACTTTTTTCATTTAAAAATAAAACATCGACAACGTAAAAACATGGACAAGTATAAACATCGATGTTACAAAAACATCGACATCGTTGTCGCATCCCTAGATAAGACTTTTATTCACAAACCGAACCTTCTTGGAGAATGATTCTAGTCTGTCTTCAATTCCTCATTTTAAGTCTGAAGGTAATATACAGGGTGTCCATACAAGAATGTACCAGTTTCAATGGTTGTATTATAACAGTTTAATTTAGACTATTTACAACAAATTAGAAATCTAATTGAAGGTAAACTAACCTATTTTTCTTGCACGTGTTCAATATGTGCACCTTTAGTTATACGGCACACATCCAACCTAAAGTCCAATTATTCCCACACTTGGGTTAACAAGTCCGGAGTTGTTGTTGTTCGCGTGTCCATGGTCAAGCAATAATGTAGTGGGGTAGCGGTCTAGATTCCATCAAAAGCATTGGTCACAGCCTCTGCCAATGTTGGTGCATCCCAGCAGTAGCGGATCTCCCGTAATGAGTCCCTGAGTGGAACCATTCCAAGCTTCAAAAGATTCACCGCAACAGTTGGGCATTCCCATATGTGGTTGGGCGTGAGTTGGACTTCGGGGCAGTTTTTACAATGGGCATAGGTTCTTGTTTTGTCCGGATGGATCTTCATGCCCTTATAATGCTCAGTTCTAAGCCTGGCGATAGTGGATGTGAAATTTCTGGGACAGTCGAATTCTGTTAAAAGGGGTTTCTTATATGTGTGAGTCATAATTCTATATCTGGCCACTGCGTTAGCATTAGCAAGTGTGATGATGGTGCACCTCTGATCAAGTTCTCTAGCTTCTTTGGCCAAAGAATACGCACATTCATTTCCCTCAATATTGTAAGTAATGTTAGCAATAGCCTCTTCAATTCTGTGCCTCAATTCTGGCAATTCATTAGGTAGCGGCGGAACGTAGACACGATGTTTTATAAATCCCCAAAGGAAAAAATCGCATGCGTTACGTCAGGTGAACGGGGAGGCCAGCGAAAAAGAGCTCTGTCGTCTCGACAATTGCGACCAATCCAACGGACCGGGACTTCGAATTTCAACCACTCCCGTACAAAGAGATTCCAATGGGGAAGGGCTCCATTCTGTTGCCAAATAAAGTTCACAGATTCGCCCTCTACTCATTGGGGAAAGAGCCATTCTTTCTTTCAATATATCCAGGTAAGCCACCCCTGTTACGTTAAGAAATTTACTTTAGGTTGAATGTGTGCCGTATAACTAAAGGTGTACATATTGAATATTTGTAAGAAAAACTAGGTTAGTTTACCTTCAATTTGATTTATGATTTGTTGTAAATAGTCCAAATTAAACTGTTAGAATTTACCATTGAAACTGGGACATTCTTTTATGGATACACTGCATTAAAATTCCATTGAGAACAGCGCTAACTAAAATTCGGTATCGAGTAAATTGATAAATTGTTCTTTCGGTATAGAATTTTTTTCAAGTAATTTTGGAATTTGTAAAATTAAACTTTCTTTCAAAAAAATATATTATTATTTATTATAAAGACGTATTTTCTTTCAGATTCACACTTTTCATAATGGTATTGGCAATTCATTTTAAAACAATGCTGAGTAATAATACGTTTTATTGTTCCCGTAAACTGTGTGCCTGAATTGTTGAATCGCTGCATAATGCTGTGTTTTGTCGCAAGAAACTCTCTTTGGAAGTGTTTATCACTACTTGTTACTCCGATGAGAATATTCCACTTTCAGGATAATGGTTAAATATTTATTAACTTATCTGGTGTTTGTCTCAGCGTGGAACCTCTTTAGCAAAACATTCCAGATATTGATGGGCGATGTAGTGTCGTCGCCACAAAAGGTAGCGTGAGAACAATACGAATCGTACACAAGAAGACAAACAACAGCTAAGATATTTAAGTTCTAACTGTTACAAGAATATTAGGAATATATACAGTATTTAGATCATGACATCATTACTCCAATGCATCAAAGTACGTATGACCACAGTCCAACACGGTGACCAAGCGTTACTCTCTCCTCTGGCTCTCTAACGTCGGCTCCAACCTGCTCTGCCCGCAGTCCGAAAAGGAAGCCAACGGTAAAATTCGAAAACCAATCAGAGATCATCTGGACGAACACCGCCCACAGAGGATCACCACTATTATACGAAGAACTTAAGAATAGCTACAGTATTTACATTATTACACAAAATACAATCAGTATTTTTTTTCTCAAAGTCCAGCGTGGTCACGGTGCCTCTAACTGTCTGTCGTCTCTTCCTGCTCTATAACCGTCGTCCGTCCGCAGTTCAAAAAGAACCCAACGTTAAAAGTCGAGATCCAATCAAAGATCTGGACGAACACCACCTGATCTACTCAAGTCGTTGTCAAGCGGCTGACGACACAACAGCAGCTAGCGCGGAATAATAACCAGTCAGAATATATTCAGCATTCCGACAGGTGTGAGAAGGTAGTGTGAAAGTCTTCACAGCGATATTTCTCGTCATTAGAAGAAAACTAACCGGATCTCTATCTCGCCATCAAAAAAAAATAAACAACATCTTGATAACGAGATATCGGTACAGCTACACTCTACGTTTATGAGCGGTGGCAACGGCGTTCGCGATTTTTTTTTTGACACACTTCTGAAGTTGCCGAGGAAAGAATTATTTCATAACTCTTTTTCTTTCACAAATTTTTTTCTTTCCTCATCGGAAAATGAAAGCTTGAAAATGTTTTAAAATGTATATTTTTAAAAAACTTTCGCAAAAAGTAGTAAGCTTAAACACATTTCAAAACACATATGTGAACTAGCAGAAAAACTAAGCTGCGAATGTTGGGTAAGAATATACCCTGAAATTTATCAATTATACTAAATACAGTAGGCTGTTTGAAAAGAGAAAGATTTTTAAAAGAAAAAAAGCCAATAAATAATACAACTTGATAACGTCAGAACTCACGCGGGAAAAAAAATAATCAAAACGAAAATGGCAAAAAAAAACTCTTAATCGTTTTGTGAAAAATACAATATAATAAAATAAAAATTCAACAACTGTTGAAATGCAAATAAATGAACCAATGGTATCTATCACAGAAAAAAATTTAAAAGGACCAATGCAATGAAAGGATATTTTAAAATCAAACAAACCAATGGGAGCAAAGAAAAAATTTCAAACGAACCAATAAAATCAAACTTTAACGGATTTTAGAAGAAATTTTTAGAATACTCAAAATGAAAATTGAAAGTTTCCGTTTGCCGAGGTTGACAAGAAAACCACAACAACCATAATGACAGATGGGTTGCCTTAATTTATTGTAACTCGCTACTAGAAGTGCGCCAGAACAAATCGCCAAGGTCGTAGCCACCGCTCATAAACGTAGAGTGTAGCTGTACCGAAATATCTTATCATTAGCAAAATTAGTATAATCTTGACTGACGAGGTATCTGGACAAAACCACTTGGATGGTTGAGGGGGTTTTCAATGCTTTCCTGTGATGAAAAGTAAGCCGAGATGATCACAATGGAACCTGGTCAATTATTTTTATGGCTAAACAGCTCTTTTTGTGAGAGTACAAGGGAGATAGGATACTACTGCTTGGTACAATTATGTCAGCTTTATTGCTGCTGGACAGCCAGTGAATGTTAGCTGAATTTTCTATTTTATGTATTTCTATTTTCCTGTTGAGTAAAATTTGAACATGAAACTATATATAACTATATAAATCGGGGATGAATACTGGATTCAAGTTAGCACTTTTGTCAATTGTGGGTGAAGTCTGTAACCAAGAGTCTAGATTAAGGTTTCACCTCAAAACATCTCATAAAAATGTAAAAGCACTCCACATAACTGAATCACAGCTTTACGGCTCTATAATTACTCCAAGTGTAAATATTTAAGGTGTCATCTCAGAACATCTTTTAAAAACGTAAACATAACTGGATCACAGTTTTACTGCACTCTAATTACTCATAAAATGCTCGCTTAATTTTTCATTTTGTTTCTTTGTCTAATAAAGCTGTAACGTGAAAGATGAATTTATAGAATAACGAATTTTAGTTAACGCTTTGGTTAAATGTAGGTAAAGTCTTCAACCAAGCAACCAAAGTAACATCTCAGAACACCTCATGAAAAACGTAAAGGCACTCCACATAACTGGATCACAGCTTTACTGCTCTATAATTATTCCATGTGTATATATTTAAGGTGTCATCTCAGAACCTTTTGTTAAAAATTTTAACATTACTGGATCACAGTTTTACTGCACTCTTATTACTCATAAAATGCTCGCTTAATTTTCCATTTTGTTTCTTTGTCCAATAAAGCTGTAACGTGAAAGATGAATCTATAGAATAACGAATTTTAGTTAACGCTTTGGTCAAATGTAGATAAAGTCTGCAACCAAGCGTAAATAGTTAAAGTAACATCTCAGAATGTCTCAAGAAAAAATTAAATGCACTCCACATAACTGGATCAAAGCTTTACTGCTCTATAATTATTCCAAGTGTATATATTTAAGGTGTCATCTCAGAACCTTTTGTTAAAAATGTTAACATTACTGGATCACAGTTTTACTGCACTCTTATTACTCATAAAATGCTCGCTTAATTTTCCATTTTGTTTCTTTGTCCAATAAAGCTGTAACGTGAAAGATGAATCTATAGAATAACGAATTTTAGTTAACGCTTTGGTCAAATGTAGATAAAGTCTGCAACCAAGCGTAAATAGTTAAAGTAACATCTCAGAATGTCTCAAGAAAAAATTAAATGCACTCCACATAACTGGATCAAAGCTTTACTGCTCTATAATTATTCCAAGTGTATATATTTAAGGTGTCATCTCAGAACCTTTTGTTAAAAATGTTAACATTACTGGATCACAGTTTTACTGCACTCTTATTACTCATAAAATGCTCGCTTAATTTTCCATTTTGTTTCTTTGTCCAATATAGCTGTAACGTGAAAGATGAATCTATAGAATAACGAATTTTAGTTAACGCTTTGGTCAAATGTAGATAAAGTCTGCAACCAAGCAACCAAAGTAACATCTCAGAACACCTCATGAAAAACGTAAAGGCACTCCACATAACTGGATCACAGCTTTACTGCTCTATAATTATTCCATGTGTATATATTTAAGGTGTCATCTCAGAACCTTTTGTTAAAAATTTTAACATTACTGGATCACAGTTTTACTGCACTCTTATTACTCATAAAATGCTCGCTTAATTTTCCATTTTGTTTCTTTGTCCAATAAAGCTGTAACGTGAAAGATGAATCTATAGAATAACGAATTTTAGTTAACGCTTTGGTCAAATGTAGATAAAGTCTGCAACCAAGCGTAAATAGTTAAAGTAACATCTCAGAATGTCTCAAGAAAAAATTAAATGCACTCCACATAACTGGATCAAAGCTTTACTGCTCTATAATTATTCCAAGTGTATATATTTAAGGTGTCATCTCAGAACCTTTTGTTAAAAATGTTAACATTACTGGATCACAGTTTTACTGCACTCTTATTACTCATAAAATGCTCGCTTAATTTTCCATTTTGTTTCTTTGTCCAATAAAGCTGTAACGTGAAAGATGAATCTATAGAATAACGAATTTTAGTTAACGCTTTGGTCAAATGTAGATAAAGTCTGCAACCAAGCGTAAATAGTTAAAGTAACATCTCAGAATGTCTCAAGAAAAAATTAAATGCACTCCACATAACTGGATCAAAGCTTTACTGCTCTATAATTATTCCAAGTGTATATATTTAAGGTGTCATCTCAGAACCTTTTGTTAAAAATGTTAACATTACTGGATCACAGTTTTACTGCACTCTTATTACTCATAAAATGCTCGCTTAATTTTCCATTTTGTTTCTTTGTCCAATAAAGCTGTAACGTGAAAGATGAATCTATAGAATAACGAATTTTAGTTAACGCTTTGGTCAAATGTAGATAAAGTCTGCAACCAAGCGTAAATAGTTAAAGTAACATCTCAGAATGTCTCAAGAAAAAATTAAATGCACTCCACATAACTGGATCAAAGCTTTACTGCTCTATAATTATTCCAAGTGTATATATTTAAGGTGTCATCTCAGAACCTTTTGTTAAAAATGTTAACATTACTGGATCACAGTTTTACTGCACTCTTATTACTCATAAAATGCTCGCTTAATTTTCCATTTTGTTTCTTTGTCCAATAAAGCTGTAACGTGAAAGATGAATCTATAGAATAACGAATTTTAGTTAACGCTTTGGTCAAATGTAGATAAAGTCTGCAACCAAGCGTAAATAGTTAAAGTAACATCTCAGAATGTCTCAAGAAAAAATTAAATGCACTCCACATAACTGAATTACAGCTTTACTGCTCTATAATTATTCCAAGTGTATATATTTAAGGTGTCATCTCAGAACCTTTTGTTAAAAATGTTAACATTACTGGATCACAGTTTTACTGCACTCTTATTACTCATAAAATGCTCGCTTAATTTTCCATTTTGTTTCTTTGTCCAATAAAGCTGTAACGTGAAAGATGAATCTATAGAATAACGAATTTTAGTTAACGCTTTGGTCAAATGTAGATAAAGTCTGCAACCAAGCGTAAATAGTTAAAGTAACATCTCAGAATGTCTCAAGAAAAAATTAAATGCACTCCACATAACTGGATCAAAGCTTTACTGCTCTATAATTATTCCAAGTGTATATATTTAAGGTGTCATCTCAGAACCTTTTGTTAAAAATGTTAACATTACTGGATCACAGTTTTACTGCACTCTTATTACTCATAAAATGCTCGCTTAATTTTCCATTTTGTTTCTTTGTCCAATAAAGCTGTAACGTGAAAGATGAATCTATAGAATAACGAATTTTAGTTAACGCTTTGGTCAAATGTAGATAAAGTCTGCAACCAAGCGTAAATAGTTAAAGTAACATCTCAGAATGTCTCAAGAAAAAATTAAATGCACTCCACATAACTGGATCAAAGCTTTACTGCTCTATAATTATTCCAAGTGTATATATTTAAGGTGTCATCTCAGAACCTTTTGTTAAAAATGTTAACATTACTGGATCACAGTTTTACTGCACTCTTATTACTCATAAAATGCTCGCTTAATTTTCCATTTTGTTTCTTTGTCCAATAAAGCTGTAACGTGAAAGATGAATCTATAGAATAACGAATTTTAGTTAACGCTTTGGTCAAATGTAGATAAAGTCTGCAACCAAGCGTAAATAGTTAAAGTAACATCTCAGAATGTCTCAAGAAAAAATTAAATGCACTCCACATAACTGGATCAAAGCTTTACTGCTCTATAATTATTCCAAGTGTATATATTTAAGGTGTCATCTCAGAACCTTTTGTTAAAAATGTTAACATTACTGGATCACAGTTTTACTGCACTCTTATTACTCATAAAATGCTCGCTTAATTTTCCATTTTGTTTCTTTGTCCAATAAAGCTGTAACGTGAAAGATGAATCTATAGAATAACGAATTTTAGTTAACGCTTTGGTCAAATGTAGATAAAGTCTGCAACCAAGCGTAAATAGTTAAAGTAACATCTCAGAATGTCTCAAGAAAAAATTAAATGCACTCCACATAACTGGATCAAAGCTTTACTGCTCTATAATTATTCCAAGTGTATATATTTAAGGTGTCATCTCAGAACCTTTTGTTAAAAATGTTAACATTACTGGATCACAGTTTTACTGCACTCTTATTACTCATAAAATGCTCGCTTAATTTTCCATTTTGTTTCTTTGTCCAATAAAGCTGTAACGTGAAAGATGAATCTATAGAATAACGAATTTTAGTTAACGCTTTGGTCAAATGTAGATAAAGTCTGCAACCAAGCGTAAATAGTTAAAGTAACATCTCAGAATGTCTCAAGAAAAAATTAAATGCACTCCACATAACTGGATCAAAGCTTTACTGCTCTATAATTATTCCAAGTGTATATATTTAAGGTGTCATCTCAGAACCTTTTGTTAAAAATGTTAACATTACTGGATCACAGTTTTACTGCACTCTTATTACTCATAAAATGCTCGCTTAATTTTCCATTTTGTTTCTTTGTCCAATAAAGCTGTAACGTGAAAGATGAATCTATAGAATAACGAATTTTAGTTAACGCTTTGGTCAAATGTAGATAAAGTCTGCAACCAAGCGTAAATAGTTAAAGTAACATCTCAGAATGTCTCAAGAAAAAATTAAATGCACTCCACATAACTGGATCAAAGCTTTACTGCTCTATAATTATTCCAAGTGTATATATTTAAGGTGTCATCTCAGAACCTTTTGTTAAAAATGTTAACATTACTGGATCACAGTTTTACTGCACTCTTATTACTCATAAAATGCTCGCTTAATTTTCCATTTTGTTTCTTTGTCCAATAAAGCTGTAACGTGAAAGATGAATCTATAGAATAACGAATTTTAGTTAACGCTTTGGTCAAATGTAGATAAAGTCTGCAACCAAGCGTAAATAGTTAAAGTAACATCTCAGAATGTCTCAAGAAAAAATTAAATGCACTCCACATAACTGAATTACAGCTTTACTGCTCTATAATTATTCCAAGTGTATATATTTAAGGTGTCATCTCAGAACCTTTTGTTAAAAATGTTAACATTACTGGATCACAGTTTTACTGCACTCTTATTACTCATAAAATGCTCGCTTAATTTTCCATTTTGTTTCTTTGTCCAATAAAGCTGTAACGTGAAAGATGAATCTATAGAATAACGAATTTTAGTTAACGCTTTGGTCAAATGTAGATAAAGTCTGCAACCAAGCGTAAATAGTTAAAGTAACATCTCAGAATGTCTCAAGAAAAAATTAAATGCACTCCACATAACTGGATCAAAGCTTTACTGCTCTATAATTATTCCAAGTGTATATATTTAAGGTGTCATCTCAGAACCTTTTGTTAAAAATGTTAACATTACTGGATCACAGTTTTACTGCACTCTTATTACTCATAAAATGCTCGCTTAATTTTCCATTTTGTTTCTTTGTCCAATAAAGCTGTAACGTGAAAGATGAATCTATAGAATAACGAATTTTAGTTAACGCTTTGGTCAAATGTAGATAAAGTCTGCAACCAAGCGTAAATAGTTAAAGTAACATCTCAGAATGTCTCAAGAAAAAATTAAATGCACTCCACATAACTGGATCAAAGCTTTACTGCTCTATAATTATTCCAAGTGTATATATTTAAGGTGTCATCTCAGAACCTTTTGTTAAAAATGTTAACATTACTGGATCACAGTTTTACTGCACTCTTATTACTCATAAAATGCTCGCTTAATTTTCCATTTTGTTTCTTTGTCCAATAAAGCTGTAACGTGAAAGATGAATCTATAGAATAACGAATTTTAGTTAACGCTTTGGTCAAATGTAGATAAAGTCTGCAACCAAGCGTAAATAGTTAAAGTAACATCTCAGAATGTCTCAAGAAAAAATTAAATGCACTCCACATAACTGGATCAAAGCTTTACTGCTCTATAATTATTCCAAGTGTATATATTTAAGGTGTCATCTCAGAACCTTTTGTTAAAAATGTTAACATTACTGGATCACAGTTTTACTGCACTCTTATTACTCATAAAATGCTCGCTTAATTTTCCATTTTGTTTCTTTGTCCAATAAAGCTGTAACGTGAAAGATGAATCTATAGAATAACGAATTTTAGTTAACGCTTTGGTCAAATGTAGATAAAGTCTGCAACCAAGCGTAAATAGTTAAAGTAACATCTCAGAATGTCTCAAGAAAAAATTAAATGCACTCCACATAACTGGATCAAAGCTTTACTGCTCTATAATTATTCCAAGTGTATATATTTAAGGTGTCATCTCAGAACCTTTTGTTAAAAATGTTAACATTACTGGATCACAGTTTTACTGCACTCTTATTACTCATAAAATGCTCGCTTAATTTTCCATTTTGTTTCTTTGTCCAATAAAGCTGTAACGTGAAAGATGAATCTATAGAATAACGAATTTTAGTTAACGCTTTGGTCAAATGTAGATAAAGTCTGCAACCAAGCGTAAATAGTTAAAGTAACATCTCAGAATGTCTCAAGAAAAAATTAAATGCACTCCACATAACTGAATTACAGCTTTACTGCTCTATAATTATTCCAAGTGTATATATTTAAGGTGTCATCTCAGAACCTTTTGTTAAAAATGTTAACATTACTGGATCACAGTTTTACTGCACTCTTATTACTCATAAAATGCTCGCTTAATTTTCCATTTTGTTTCTTTGTCCAATAAAGCTGTAACGTGAAAGATGAATCTATAGAATAACGAATTTTAGTTAACGCTTTGGTCAAATGTAGATAAAGTCTGCAACCAAGCGTAAATAGTTAAAGTAACATCTCAGAATGTCTCAAGAAAAAATTAAATGCACTCCACATAACTGGATCAAAGCTTTACTGCTCTATAATTATTCCAAGTGTATATATTTAAGGTGTCATCTCAGAACCTTTTGTTAAAAATGTTAACATTACTGGATCACAGTTTTACTGCACTCTTATTACTCATAAAATGCTCGCTTAATTTTCCATTTTGTTTCTTTGTCCAATAAAGCTGTAACGTGAAAGATGAATCTATAGAATAACGAATTTTAGTTAACGCTTTGGTCAAATGTAGATAAAGTCTGCAACCAAGCGTAAATAGTTAAAGTAACATCTCAGAATGTCTCAAGAAAAAATTAAATGCACTCCACATAACTGAATTACAGCTTTACTGCTCTATAATTATTCCAAGTGTATATATTTAAGGTGTCATCTCAGAACCTTTTGTTAAAAATGTTAACATTACTGGATCACAGTTTTACTGCACTCTTATTACTCATAAAATGCTCGCTTAATTTTCCATTTTGTTTCTTTGTCCAATAAAGCTGTAACGTGAAAGATGAATCTATAGAATAACGAATTTTAGTTAACGCTTTGGTCAAATGTAGATAAAGTCTGCAACCAAGCGTAAATAGTTAAAGTAACATCTCAGAATGTCTCAAGAAAAAATTAAATGCACTCCACATAACTGGATCACAGCTTTACTGCTCTATAATTATTCCAAGTGTATATATTTAAGGTGTCATATCAGAACCTTTTGTTAAAAAGTTAACATTACTGGATCACAGTTTTACTGCACTCTTATTACTCATAAAATGCTTGCTTAATTTGCTATTTAGTTTCTTTGTCCAATAACGTTTAAACGTGAAATATGAAACTATACAATGCCGAATTTTAGTTAACGCTTTGGTCAAATGTGGGTGAAGTCTGCAACCAAGCGTAAATAGTTAAAAGTGTCACCTCAGAACACCTGATGAAAAACGTAAAGGAACTCCAAATAGCTGGATCATAGTTTTACTGTTCTGGAATTATTCAGAAAATGGCCGTTTAATTTTCCATTTAGTGAGACCCTACAAATTCTTCGAATATGATATTTATCTCAGGAGAAATCACTACACATAATTTACAGTACTTAATGAGCACACACCACATTGCTTAGAATACAACTAACGCGGGTAAAGTATTGACACAAATCATGTTATTAAGAATTCTTTCAGAACACGAAAGCGGTTTCTGATTCGCAGTCGAGAGTTGCACATACCCACTTCAAGATAGAATACCGAATTTTAGTTAACGCTTTGGTTATGTGTGGATGAAGTCTATTCCCAAAAGTAAATATTAAAGTTTAATCTGAAAAAAATCTTCTGAAAAACATTGTGGAATTCTACATAAATGGACCTCAGTTATCTTGAACTCTAATTATTCAGAATGATGGCTCAATTTCTCTTTCAAACATTTCTTATTTCTTTGCTGAGTAATTTTAACATGAAAGAGATAAATATGAGGAAAACCGGATTTTAGTCCACTTTTTAACTAGTTTTTTTCATAACTAAATTCGAAGATTAGTTTCACATTCATTTTGCAATTTCCTCCGAAATGTCGACTTTAAAAAAATTTACAAATTAGATTATCTGAGACTAAGAAGTCTTGAAAATACGACTCAAAGAGTGCATCTGCGTGATTCGTCAATATTTTAATGTCTATGCGTATATTGCCATTTTTATCATGAAATCGAGCTCTTGCTTAGAATAAATGGAGCTTAATGTCACACACAGTAACTGCCTTTCAAAAAATCGAGTCATCATAGATGAAGCGAAAGAGTTCTCGGTTGCCTACTTCGTATATTATTCACAGTTCGTTTAATATTTAATCAGGTGTTTGAAAAGCAGAAAGAAGCCTTTTTACGCAGATATATTTTATTCGAAGGATAAGTGGTTTTCGGAGTATCTCTATGAAAGCTCCAAAATGTTAATACTATATAGAATAAGCTTATTTTTATTTCGCTACTCACTACGATAATTTATCGTTTATTTCTGGGAGTATTTTTCTACCGTTCACATGAATTAGTATTTTTATTCTTTAGTTGTGTTATTTTGTGGTTTCGTTTTTATCATTGATTTCAACTGATGGTGTTATCTAATTCCAAGGAACTTGTGTAATATTTATTGGTCTGGTACTAAAATTCATTTTTGTTTCATGTTTTCGCTCGCTGTTTGGTTGGTTTTGTTTTTTAACAAGCCGAAAGGAAGAAGTACAACTTTGTCTTCCAAAAAGTACTTCCTTGTGAGCTTGCTGGGAAAGTATCAATATTTACGTGCAATGGCGAGTCGCATTGAACACCTTACACAATAGACAATTAACATTCTTTTAATTCGAAAACATAGGTATGTATTTAGGGGAAGGTGTCGTACCTTAGGACAGTTGCACCTTGAAACAGTTTATATTGTACTGCCTCTTTTTGAGTAAGTAGCAAAATAACACATCGCAGTTTACCATTTGCCAACTGAGAACCTTCTCACAAAGATTGGCTCTCCACAGATGTTTGTTGTGTTTACTAAACAACTAATTGAAATACGTCCTTTATAAAGTGAATATTTAGGATTTTTCAATTTTAATTCTTGTATTTTCACAGATTATAGTCACATTTTTTTAGGGTTGGTAAAGTTAGTTAAAAATATGTTCTACTCAAGGATGATACGATTTTAATGTAAACATAAACCTGATACTACTTTCTAGACTGTTTTATTTGTAAAGGCAACCAGTTGTACCTTGGGACATCCCAAGGTCACATCAACAGAAATACTAAAATAACGGGTGCTAGTGTTGCCAAACGATAAAATGTTGAAACTGTGTGAAATTTTTTTATTAATACGAAATTTAGTATGTGTGGAATTGATTTATTATGAAAGTAGTCTACTTCAAAAATCTAAAAGTAACATGTATTCCAAGGTACAACATGTATCCTATGGCAAAATAACATTTATCCCAAGGTACAACATCATGTATCCCAAGGTACAACACCATGTTGAACCTTCGGACATTTGAATAAATTAACAAAACAATTCATTAAACAGTTAGTGTTGTTGTTTCTTGTGCCTACACTGGCAGACCAGAGGAGTGCCAGGCCCGTCGAAGACGGCAAGAGGGTGCGCCTTCCATGTTATTGAGCCCCATTGGAAGTCCGACTTTGCTCGATATACATGACACATGCGTTTTACAGGAAGGCCCCTTTCATACATCTATTCACTCTCATATCGTAATTTAGATCCCAATCAGAGGCCGATAGCCCCTTGATCAGGTACCCCCAGAGGTATTGATTTGGTATGGGAACATGGGGGACTTTGTGACCACGACCTATTTGACGTGCCCCAGTCACCATTAGTGAACACGACGGTCTTTAGCCAGGTCGAAGCGCCGATCTCGCAATCATCAGAATTGCAGGCTCCGCCGAGGACTGAACCCACAACCCTTCTGACGCTCTACTGACTGAGCTACCGCGGCTCTAAACTCTAAACTAAGTTAGTGTTCGAAGTATAAATGAATAAAATATTGCAAATTCTTCCAAAAGTAAAGAATGTAAATAATTAATGGAATAAACAAACTGCAGCTGCATTATAGCCTCAGGAAAAATATTTGTATAAAACTGTACGAAAGTAGTAGAGCAACCAATTATTTATCTTCACACACACACAAAGCCTCTTAAAATAGGGAAAAAGCCCTTAAAAAAACTAAAAATTTCCAAATGTCAGTTACGATAGTTACCTCTGAGGTACAGAATTATAGTTGCATTTCACAGTTCATAGGAATTTAAATATTTTGGTTTACGACAAATGAATCTATTTCTAGTTACAGTTACATTCGAATTGTTATAGACATTGTTTTGTTAGGTATATTGTAGAAGATGTTGTTGCGCGTTCAATTTACTCAATATACATTTTATTCCTATTATATAACAGGAATAAAATGTGTTCAATTTGTATAGGAATGTATCAGAATAGATAAGAACGTTACCTCGTAATTTTCTTATCTGTACTTCCTCGGGAAACCGTCTGAGAATATGGAGAAAAAAGCGAATTGGTTAATAAATAAATGCGATGCGATTAAAAGTTGGTCTTACAAATTTCGGAATTTTGGAAAATGTTCGTTACTTTTTGTTAAAACTGTTATCTCGAAAACTTAATAATATTACTTTAAAGTTTGAAAATACCACGTGAAAGCTTAGAATGTACTTTTTTATGGAATAATTATTTGTAAAATTGGTTTATAAATAAATTCGATGCGATGAATAATTTATAATTTAAAAATTTTGCGACTGCGTACATTTTTTTTACGGAAATGAAGTGTTACATTTCTAACTAACAGGTTTGCCAGTTATAAAATTTATCATGTCAACAATTACGATAGCAATGATATTTTTTATTTGACCGTTGAAAAGGTTCAACTCGCTTTTTTCGCTCGATTCTCAGACGGTTTCCCAATAAAGCACAGATCAGAAAATTACGAAATTAACATGGTTTATTCAAAACTGTACAGGGAACAAGATGAAGAAGGTTTTTTACTGGTGCGGCTATTAGTTTAGGGTGCATTAAGTGGTAAAGTTAAAAAAAAGCGAAATCACTTGCGAAAGAAGTGTTGGTTTGCGAAGCAAACCAAATTGAATTGCTTAGCAATCACAGGAGGGTTGACGAGCATGAGAGAGCAGGGGGCGGAGCCCTCGCTGTGACGTCATGGCCTGGAAAGTCTAATTAGTAATATACGAATTATTAACACGGTTTCGCTGTCGCAGGAGATTAAAAACTCTGAGAAAGGAGTGTTAGTTTGCGAAGCAAACCAAATGAGATTGCGTTTCAATTACCAGGGGTCGGCGAGTAGGGTGCGAAGCCACCTAGTTACCTAAAATTTAGTAGATGTCTCGTTTTGAGGGGGAAAATAAAAGGTCACGTTTGTGTGGCTGTGGAAAAAAAAATTTTTGTTTTTAGCAAATCATGTTTTAGACATCAATTTGAAATCCGTTGAAAATTTCACTTTTATTTCACAATCGCAAAAATAAAAAATAATGGAACACAAAATTCCTTTTTTTCTTGATCCACTTGACGACCTTGAAAAACGCCAGTACTGAGCAAACGAAGCGCTCAAATATCCGCGGATGAACTCTCGATGTGAATATCTTGAGCAGAAAGAATCATTCCCAAACTTCCAAAGGAATGCAACATGCAATTTCCATGATCGTTTGAAATTCCATTTCCTACATTGCGAAATCCTGATGATTCTATGGCACTTACAGCATTGATATTTAGCACACAGGTAGTCCGAATTGTCTGCAACCCCCTAAAATGAGCTTTTTTACCCCCACGTGACCTTTTTCTACATTTTTCCTAGAGATTGCAACGTCACTAAACTTTCTCTTTCCAAAAAAAAAAAAAAAAAAAAACACAGATTGCATAATCTGCCTTTTGCGTTAAAAAAAAGAAACATTACATTTCCTGTCCCATTTTCGGCGAATGAGAGCAAGAAATAAAAAACATATTGACTGGGATTTATAATTTTTTTTCGTAAAATCGGAATTGCTAAAGATGGATGATTAAAAATTTCAACGGATTTAAAATCTGCGGAAAATTTCACTCCAGAATAATACCTAAAAATACGATTTTCCTTAAGTGAATAATTTTTAAATGAATTTAATAGTTTTATTCTCCATCGGTTTTTTAACGCGTTACTACCAGAGAGCGAAGAAACGCCGGAAATGACCTTGCCACGTCAGCCGTTGGCCGTTCCTCCGGCAGAATGCGGAGGAAATTATTTTTTTCGTTTGCTCTTTGGTTTTGCCCGAGGAATGAATTACAGTTACAATTCTTTTTTCTATCTCCTAGACCGTAAAAGATCCTACTAAATTCAACGGATTTGAAATCTGCTGAAAATTTCAGTTTAGATTGATACCTGTAGCGAGCTTAGCTACCACTCCAAAACTTAACTTACAGAGGGGTAGTATAAATACCAGTGTAACCCAACTCTACCATGAAGTACCTTTTGGTAGACACTAAGTTACGCTGGTTCAATCGCGCTTGCTAAATTGGTGACCCGGACGTGATTTAAACATGCTTAAAAATTTACAAAAAAACTCGATGGATGGCACACAATGTCCAGAATTCGCCATGGTTGATACTAATTACATTTCTACCACTAGGGGGCGCTGTGATAGCAGAAACTGCTAATGTTATATCACATCCTCCATTCGTGCAATTGCCGCATGGATAAAATAACATGTAAAAGGCAGCACGGCAACTGTAATCTTAATACAGCTCTTACAGTCAAAAAGGAAAAAAAAATGGCAATCATTCTACAAGTGACGTCAACTATCGAATTTCGGCGACTGCTAAAATTCTAGAGGGGGAGTACTGTAGCGAGCTTAGCTACCACTCCAAAACTTAACTTACAAAGGGGTAGTATAAATACCAGTGTAAACCAAATCTACCATGAAGTAATTTTTGGCAGACACTAAGTTACGCTGGTTCATTCGTGCTTGCTAAAATACCTAAAAATACGATTTTCTTTAAATAAATAATTTTTAAATTGAATATATCTTCAACGGATTTGAAATCTGCGGAAAATTTTACTCCAGATTAATACCTTACATCACAGCGTTGCCCGTGCAAACCAACATCACTGGCACGGGCAACGCCGGGCTAGCGAAGCAGTGGCTAGTATTCTATAAAATTAAACAAAAAACCTCTTTCACCTAAGTCTCTGGGACTGCAAACGGTTTTCGTGTTTACGTTTTCTAATCAAAATACGTAGTTCCGTTTCCATTAAGAACAAAATCAGCTATTGGGCAATTCAAACAAGAAATGATCAGCGAATAGTAATTCTGGTTTTCTTTTTACTGCCCATGCAGAATTCTACGGTAATACTTTTTCTTCGGCGTTTTGATGAAAGACATCTTGCACCTTGCGTACAGCATTGTGATCTTGTATTACTGGTTCTTTTTAGAAGGTAGTGTATCATTTGAGAACTACGTGTATTGTGTTTGACTGAGTGTGACACAACATTGCTCTTCCAGACGGAATCGTAACATCAAAGGAATTCCATTTTTGATGCAAAGAAGATTTATTTCCTTCTGAACTAACTTTGAAGAACTAAAATGATACTGTTTTTTCGCTCGCCGGTGTTGTAATTGAGAATTCAGCGTTTATTTTGCCATTTTGGACTAAGTAGCGTACTTGGTTTTTCTTTTTGTAATCGTAGCCTTCTATATATTTTATCGGTTCAACAAAAAGAAAAAATATATCCTTCAAAGAGTGTCAGAATTTGATGAAATTTGACTGGAATTGCAGACATTGACCACACTGTTGATCGGCAAAGGAAGTGGCAGAGACATTCACAGATTTTAAAAAAAAAAGCCCCGCTTGGTTCTAAGAAACTTTATAAGATTACCACCAGTTCGTCGCTTAAATATTCATTCGCATTATGGGAATCGTGTTTCAAGAATACGTTGTTGGAGGAATTATTTACCGTTGCCGCTACTGCAATATAGTTTTGACTTCTCGCTCGTACAGGTCAAGCATCCAATTCATCTGTTCTCATGGCCCTGCCTGGCTGTTCGAAAAAGTTGTCAATGTCTACCATCGTGAAGCTGAAGTCAGGATCTTGGCGACTGGCCGCCACATCATACGCGATGTCCACTGTAAAC
Organism: Metellina segmentata; assembly: GCA_947359465.1. Classification (NCBI taxonomy): domain Eukaryota; kingdom Metazoa; phylum Arthropoda; class Arachnida; order Araneae; family Tetragnathidae; genus Metellina; species Metellina segmentata. Next base: position 94,596,678 of record OX375881.1, read on the forward strand.
GCTGCAATAGGAAAATTGGCTGGTATTATGAGATGGCCTTCGTGCCTACCCAACAGTACAAGGAGACTCAGACGGTGCTTGAACGCCAAGTTCTTCTTGAAGACACTGATGATGTACCGCTCAACATTACTGGTTCGCACATCAACGATTGAAAAGGTACTACAAGAAAGTTTAATGTGTGTATTGCTATATGGCGATGACTCAGTTACGGTATCAAACCTATTCGACTTCTGAATTTAATGTGTTTCGGTTTCGTGTATTACCAGATTAGGTACCTAGTTCTCCGGCGCTAAAGGGTATCTGAGATGGTCTCAATACCAGGTCAACAGTAAAAGGCTACCCAGTCCTAGAACTGCAAGCTCTTATTAAAAGTACAAGTGATGCTTCATGTTCGCACGTGTTCAGTAATTTAAAATATTTAATTGGAGTAAAATATCCTTGCCTTGCTGTAACAATTGTGACAGTTATGATTTCTAAGTGATTCATACTTGTTAAGTCTATTTCCGAATCATTGTCATCAAACCATAGTGTGATTTTTGTGTTATAATAACTTGATACTAGCTTAATGGCATAAAATATAACGAAGTACACTTAAACTGAATTATTCCTTCACTATGGACAAGCAACCTTGTCAGCTCTACTGTCTTAAAATTAGCAAACTTTCTGCAGTAATCATGAATTAATTAAGAAAGTTTTCGGAAAACATCAACCATTTCTTTTGACTTGGACCATTTACTACTTCTAATTAATTCAATGTGTATATCTTGGAACATTTTATATTTTAGTGCCAATTTCATTTAAATTATGTGATTGATTTCTATATTGGATATTCATTCCAGTCCTGACTCACCTATGTATACCAAGTAGGAATAATCTTTTTTAAATGAAACATGGCAATGAAAGTTAAATTATTAAAATAGTAGAACAAAATTATCAATAACTTCTATTAAGTTTAGTGCAGGGAATTAACTTTGATGAACATTTATGCTAAGCTTGAGCTATAAAAATAGGGAATTTAATATTACAATGAAGTGGAAAATAATAGACGAGAAGGATTAAATTCAGAAGTGAAATTGTTTTATCAGTCAAAGTATATTATTTTGCAGCCTTTCAGCATAAGCAATCAGCTATACTTAATCCTTAGCTGTAACTAAAACAAACTCGACCAAGTTTTCGGTAGAGTAAATATTAGACGTAGGATTACAAGTTTTGAAGTAAGTTAATTTATTTTGTAAGTTTATGAGACAATGCAATAATTTTGCTAATCGGTTATCTTCAGAAGCTAAATAGAATAAATAATAGGAGTCGGGGGAAAAAAGCTGTGTATGTGTAAGTTTATTTTCTAATTTATCAAACAAATAGCAACTACACGTACTGATTCTGCTAAAATAATTTTTGTTGTTTTTTTGTTTTTTCTCTAAATTGGAACGAAACTTGTTTTGTTATGGAGCATCAAATACGTGGAGCCATGTCTTAGAAGATAGCATTACTTCTTTTGTAATTTCTATCAGGTCATCTTTTGTAATTTCTATCAGGTCATCTTTTGAATAAATGTTTTTGATTTTCTACAAAACGTTTCAGTGCACCTTATTCTAAATTCTAACTAATTATTCTTGTTTACGTTTCGCAAAATTGAAACGAAAGTTGTTTTGTTATGGAGCATCAAATACGTGGAGCCGTATCTTAGAAGTTAGCATTTTACTTCTTTTGTAATTTCCTCCAGGAGGAACAAAATCATTTTTGCACAAGCAAGTTAAACAAATTTTTTTTTCCCAAAATATTTCAATAAAATTTATATTTTTAAAAACTTTTGCTTTAAAATTTTTATTTTTTATTTTCCTTGCAATGTTTATCACAATCTTGTGCATAGATTTTGATGAATTACTTTAGAGTGAAGTTTTCTACTAAACGTTTTATAACCTTGAAAAACAGACATCACTGAAAAATCAATTACCTTTCTAAATCCTTATTCCAAATAAACAATTATTAAATATGCTATAAAAAACAATGAAAGTTTTAAATATATATACTATAAAATAACCTTAGCAATTTATATAATACTAGGGGGCCTACCCCCTGTTCGCTGACGCTCGCCAACCCCCGGAGGATTGCTTCGCAATCCTCATTGGTTCGCTGCGCGAACCTATGCTCGCTTCGCTCGCCTCAATGAAGACATGTGTCCTAGCAGAAGGGATTGTTTACAAAATATGTTACCAAAAAAATGTTTTTCAAATCTAAATTTGCTGTATTACAGAAAAAATATAAACAGTATCTCTAAAATCAGAATTCAAATGAAAACTTTGTGCAAATTTTGACTCGAAATGTGAGCGTTGCTTTGGAAATTGAATACCCAGCATGTTGTTCGTGTATACATTTTCCCAGCACTCAAACGACCCACACTTTTTCATTGAGTTTGTTGCCGAAAGTTGTAGTGCAAGCGTCTTGTTGAACTATAATTGTTGTCCCTGAAAAGATCCTCCGCTTTCTTTGATTTCTATTATTAAACTAACTGCAACAGAAAATTAAATTTTTTTTTTTTAAATAAAATTTCATCTGATAACGCTATAAATTCAATCGATACGCGAGACTTCGCGATAAACAAAGAATCGTACAGTGTTGCCGAAACGCGATTACAAATAACGTCTTTTTTGCGTGCCACGTAGGAGAATTATATATATAGATGTAGTCATGATAACAGAACGCGTAGGAAAATGGACTTTTTACCTAAAAGTTAGTTTTACATCTGACATTGGATGGAAAATTTAAGTGACTCGCCAAAGTTATCAAGTAGAAAAATCCACGAAATGTCAATAATTAACAAAATTTATATTTCTGAAACCTGTATTTTACAGTTGGTTCTTACTACATAGTACCTATTTAAAAACTGATTTTCATAAAAATCGGTGTCATGTCAGCCACAGTTATTTTGCAAGGAATGATCCAATGGCATCATTTCATTAAAATTTTAGCTTCAAATTCATTACTTTGCAGATTTTCCCCATAATTATTTCAGGTATATTTATATTGCACAACTAAAATAAAGGCTGTACAGATATATCTCAACTTATTGTCACTGATATTGCATGTATTATTTCAAAGTATTTCATTTTTCTCCTATTAAAAGTTGGATTTCTTGGTGTGACACACATACTATTCTCCAAAACTTTTTAGACTCAATGCCCTTGTTTCAAAGGCAATTTTCGGAATACTCCTGGAAAACTTCAATCTTGACTAATAATAATAGCTGGGCCTATAATTTTTGAATGTCACTAAAAATATTTATCTAGATGTGCGTGTGTGTAAATTTAGAATTCCCAAAACTAGTTTGTGAATAAAACAATTTGATAATTTTTAATTAACGTCGTACTAGAACAACAGAACGGGCTATTGACGACGGTCCGAGATCAATTCCCTTGCGGAAAGATGCGAGGACAACACGAGGCAACACCTGAGCTGGTACCCCACTCTCCAAACTTCCACACCAACACAACGTGAGGATTTTCGGCCACGACAGATTTAAGGTGCACTAGCCGCCTCTACACCATACGCTTACAAATATCCAAGCCCTGACCAGGATTCTAACCAGGAACCTTCCAATCTAGAGGCTGACACCTTAACCACCAGACGGCTAAAACAACTTGAAGTAAAATTATCGTTATTCATTCGATGGAAGTAACAAATATGTCAGAGTGGCCCGAGCGATGCCTACTTTGCAAGACAATGTGTGTAGTTGTGGCTAAGAACAGAGGGACACTGCTTACCAAATTTGGATATACACGTTTATTTTGTATAACATTAAATGAAGTTTTCCATATATACACCGCACCGTCCGGTGCTTACAAAAAAACACGTCTACTCCAAGACCGCTGGTTCCACCCTCTCCTCTCGAACTCCCCTGTCGTCTTCACCCCCTTCTTTTCGTCCTCCGGGGTTGGGGCCAACCACCGAACACTCCGCAAAGGGGGGGGGTAATGCTGACTGAGAGAGGAATATAACAGGAGCCACAAGAACGACCGTTCTTATATGTGTCCATGACACCCGTCCGAAGATCGTTACAAAATATAAATAGCTTATGAACTCGCCAGATTGCCCACATTAATATCAATACAATTAAGGATAATCACTAATTAGAAGATGAACCCCTCGTGTTGTGGTACCAATTTGTTTAGATAAGTCTTTATACCTTCGTAAATCTCCAACTAGAACCAGTCAACTGTTTGAACTGTATTCCTGTTTTTTAGTTTAAAGAATCTGTGTTAAAGTAGCATTGTAGTGAGTGTGTTCAAGTTGGATAAGTGTTTGATTCCAACATTTTTAGACAGTAAAATAATTAGCATCATCTTACTTACTCTCTTGTTCCTCAACAACCCCCGATTTCCCCGAGTTCAGCATTGCCCACAAGATTCCTTTCGCGCCCCCTAGTCAACATAGCATATTAGAATTACTTGCATTGTTTTGACACATTGCTGTGATTTGGAGAGGGTGGTGGTGGTGTTGCCTCGTCATCTGACCGTGGTGTTGTCGTCTGATTTTTCCTTTCGGGGGTTGAACTCGGACCGTCTCCAATACTCCGCTGTGTTCCTCCAGTGCGAAGTTAACTCAACTACCTACCTATCTTACACTGCTTTGAATTAGACTGTACACATCTATCTTCATAGGACGTCGGTAATTCATCGGAGAGAATAAAATAAGTTTCCATCTGTCACACCACCCCTTCTCTATTATAAAAGAAAGTGTTTGTCTGTTTGAGGCAGAAAAATCCTGACGATTCTATGGCACTTACAGCAATGAGATATGGCACACAGGTAGTCCGAATTATTTGCAATTTTTGGGTCGCGGCGAATTTGAAAATTCAATCTAGAAGATTTTTAAATGAAATTCATAGTTTTATTCTCCATCGGCTTTTCAAACGCCGAGAACATTTTCTAATCATGCGACCTTGCAGCCAGGGTTTGGAATCATGCCAAGTTTTTTTCATCCGCAGAACGGATAGAAATTTTTTTTTGTTTCCGCTTTGATTATGCGCGAGGAACGATTTTCTAGCCAGACTATAAATCTTAACTGGAGTCACAGTTCTTTTTTTTTTTCTATCTCCGAGACGGTTAAAGATAGAGTAAAAATTTCAACGGATTTGAAATTTGCGGAAAATTTCAGTTTAGATTGATACCTAAAAATATGATTTTCTTTCAATAAATAATTTTTTAATTGAATATATCTTAAACGGATTTGAAATCTGCGGAAAATTTTATATATATACACCTTATAAATACCTCACATCACGGCGTTGCCCGTGGTGTTGGTTTGCAAAGCACCACGGGCATTTTCTATATGATGAGTGTGAGGTTCGTGTTAACTTCTGGAGAGGGACACATTTCTTCATAGGTGTATTTATATACATTTATTGTACACATCTTGGTTATACATATTTATTACGAAACGCCGAGACAGCAGCAAAGAGCCTTTCCTTAGTCCGTCCTTCACGGTCTTCGCTGGTCGAATTCCCAATTTTATACTTCTGACCCGTGTGACCTTTCTAATCCGTTGTGGGTTTTAAATAACTCGGTGCGAAGGGTTCTGTTTCCATTCGGAACGGAATTGAACCGAGTGACGACACTCCCTCCAGCTTCTCTAGTGCAATGGTGCGCAAACCGTGGGGTCGGGTGAAAATGTTTCGCCAAATTCAAAGAAATTTACCTGACAAAAAAATAAAAAGCTTTTCTTCAACAAGTATCATGTACCAGTAAAATGAGATAATCTCTTTAGAAAATTCAAATACCACTCACTCATCACTATGAAGCTGAAATTTTGCAGGGCAATTCTTCTTATACTGTAGAGTTGCACTAAGAAAATATTTTGAAAAATTCGGCTCCTAAAGGCCCGGTGCACACATCTGGTTTTTCAACGTGCGGCGCCGCTGCCGCAACGCAAGTGCGGTCTGAGATACATTAGATCCAATGGAATCGTGCACATATGCCTCCGACACCGCTGCGGCGACGCACGTCCAACTTGCGTGCAATTTGTACCGCAGTTCCCCTCGGCGCCGCACACGATTCTCCGGTCTGAAGTAAATAGTTTTCATAAATAAATGGAATATAAATAATAATTAAAAAATGGTTGCATCCAGTAACGTCTATTTTGTCTCAAAATATACTTTTTTTTGCACCAAGTAAGCGAAATAAGCACGTTTTCTTCGATAAAATATTTATCGAAGAAGATAAAATATTTTTATTTAAAATATGTATACATACATCTTAATTTGATAAAACAAAGCATACTATTTTAACGTATTGCATTTACAGTATCTTAATTAACTGACCCTTCGATTTTATTATTTTCGAAGAAATCGGGCTGTTCAAATCATCTTGTTTCGATTTCGAAAGTGATGTTTGCAATGTAAGGCTTTCTTAACAATAGCATTGTATTCAGTTGAATACATAACAATTCTTGATTTGCAGAACATTTGTATTGCATGTGGTTGGGAATTTAACAATTGTTTACATTATCATATATTTAAGGTTGCCAGGACATCTCTTTTAAAGAGTACATGTCCTCATTTTACGCTCGGATCTGTTTTTAACTCTCTTTTTTTTTAAGTCGAATCTTTTTTTCGGTTCACTTTTTGTTCTCTTTGTTCATTATTTCGGATTGTGTTAAAAAATGTATTTCACTTTTCAAACTTTACGCGCTAATATTATTCATATTGCCTACTATATCGTTATGTAAACCACAGCCATTCAAATAAGTACAAGATCTAGTATATTTTACGAAAATCGAACGTATTATTAAAACGAATCAACGTATAATAGGAAGTTCAACCTCTAGTGTATATTGAGCTCCATGTAAAACGTCTCGTTTAGGAGATCAAATAGAAACGAATAATAATTTAGGCCCGGTGCACACATCCTGTTTTTCAACAAACGGTGTCGCTGCCGCAACGTAAGTGCGGTCTGAGATACATTAGATCCAATGGAGCAATGCACACATACCTCCAGAGCCTCTGGGACGACGCACGTCCAACTTGCCTGCAATTTGTACCGCAGTTCCCCACGGCGCCGCACATGAGTCATCGTTCTGAAGGACCTTGTTTTCATGAACAAATGGAATATAAATAATAATTAATAAATGGTTGTATCCAGTAACGTCTATTTTATTTCAAAATATACTTTTATTTTGTACACCAAGTAAGCGAAATAAACACGTTTTCTTCGATAGAATATTTATCGCAAATGGCGCGAAATGAGTACTTGCGTCATTTCACGGTTATGTGTGCATAGTTGGGCTTCAGTGCCGCACGTTGAAAAACCGGATGTGTGCACCGGACCTTAGATTTGTATTAGAACAATAAGAAAAAGAAGTATTGTTCTTATATCAGAATGAATAGTAAGAATTATTGTTCTAAAATTAGATCATAATGAATAGTAAGACGGACAATTTTCGCAGCCTTTTTTTAGTTTTTAAGGAAATTGCTTTGCTAACTTAGCCACCTTTTAGCATTAAAATGAAGTCGATAACTCAACTACGATTGCTGAGCATAATTAGGTTAGTTATAATAATGTGTCGGTGTATTATTTACTTGTGTTGTTGGGCTTCAGTGCCGCACTTGAAAAACCGGATGTGTGCACCGGACCTTAGATTCGTATTAGAACAATAAGAAAGAGAAGTAATGTTCTTATATCAGAATGAATAGTAAGAATTATTGTTCTAAAATTAGATCAGAATGAATAGTAAGACGGACAATTTTCGCAGCCTTTTTTTAGTTTTTAAGGAAATTGCGCTTTTTTTTGCAATTAGCCCCTTTTTTTTAGTTTTGAAGGAAATTGCGTTGCTAACTTAGCCGCCTTTTAGCATTAAAATGAAGTCGATGACTCAACTACGATTGCTGAGCATAATTAGGTTAGTTATAACAATGTGTCGGTGTATTATTTACTTGTGTTTTTGGGCTTCAGTGCCGCACTTGAAAAACCGGATGTGTGCACCGGACCTTAGATTCGTATTAGAACAATAAGAAAAAGAAGTATTGTTCTTATATCAGAATGAATAGTAAGAATTATTGTTCTAAAATTAGATCAGAATGAATGGTAAGACGGACAATTTTCGCAGCCTTTTTTTAGTTTTTAAGGAAATTGCGTTGCTAACTTAGCCACCTTTTAGCATTAAAATGAAGTCGATAACTCAACTACGATTGCTGCGCATAATTAGGTTAGTTATAATAATGTGTCGGTGTATTATTTACTTGTGTTGTTTGTCAGCCCAGGTGACGAATTATATTCAGTGCTCTGCAACACAACTCCAACCAATTGCAATTGTTCTTTCTGTAGGAACTTTATCCGAATTTTGAAAACGGCAATAAAATCAAAATAGGTGTAAAACACAATAATCGGCTAAATATATATTACGTATTTATAATTAAAACACATCAAAATTAATTAACTTACTTTATTCAAAACCAAAGTATACTTTCAGAATTTGCAATTATGTCGATAACTTTTGAAGTTAAGTATTTTGTCATTGACATAGAAGATGTGTTATTTATATAGTGTTTGTGGTAATTTGGTCGGTTTAGGAATGTTGTTCCGTAGCTAGAAAAGAAAAAAAGGTGTGGCCAGGAGCTTTGCACTGCAGAACATCGTAACTTATGATTGGAAAAACACCAGCCAAAATTTTGATAAAATTAAGGAAAAATGGTTCGGCAAATACTTTGTTCTGCTACGTACGTCGCAGTAGTCGGATTTGTCAACAGCATTTTTATTAGTTCTACCCGTTGTTAAATTATAGTTTTTCATGTTTGTTTGTGTGATAAAGTTAAAAGAATATGATACCGGTTGCAGTTCATTTATTAATCGAAATTCTAAACAAGCTGTACATTCGGATATAGAATTGTGTAGGAGGTATTCATGCGTGTATTTTCAGCCATAATCTTGTCAGTAATTTTTCCCGCAAGCTTATCAAATGATCGAACACTCATTCGGAAGTAATTAAAAAACTTCTCTTGATTTTCACTTTTCATGTCCTCTTTTTTTTTTTCAAAAATAATTTTACCAAAATGTTCTTTTTTCTAATATTCATCTTCTGGCAACCCTATCTGGTCTCCTCTTGTCCTTGGTGGCTGTAGTGCCAGAACTGGGGGACCTGACATTACAGTCAGTCGCCAAAGAGCAAATGTTGAGGCACGATTCGCTTAATGGTAAAAAAAAAATGCAATCACTTAAAATTTAAATTAACGTTTTCAATCTCTTATCTGCTATCATCTGTTTTTCTCCACTTTCCAGTAATTGGCATCTTCCATTGCACCAATCGTTGCAATTTATCCATTTCCTCCATTAAGCCAATCGATGCAATATGTCACGTGGGGTCTCCGAAAAGATGACATTTTTTTTTTACCTTATTTCTTCTGTAATCGGTTCTCTCCGACAACCTTTTAACGTTATTGAAATCTTAGTCAAAAACAGCTTTGCTTTTGATAAAAGTTACTGTCCTTTTATTTTATAACAACCGGTTACGAAGATTGATAAATAAAGCACCGGTACTCAATGTTTTACATTGATATTGGTATTAATTGCTTTGTAATCTCTATTCAACGCATTGCTAACATAAAGTTCGATTTCGTGTAATCTGTCTTTCTAAAGTGGGTTTGAAAGTTTTTCTATTTTTGGTCACATTTCGGAGCAATTGTTATGCATTTTGATGTCATGTTGGTAATAAAGAAACAAACATTGTTTTTCATTTTGACGAAATGAAAATTTATATAAATAAAAATGGACTGTTTGTTTTTGTACAATGAATACTTTGGACCCATTTTAAGTTGTCTGTCCGTTTTGGGCCCTTCGGATTCAAAAGCCGTCTCTTGCTCGTTTGGTGTCTGTCAGTATGTAGTATGTGCTCGTACTATGGCCAAACAGTTGAATATATTTTCATGAAATTTAGCATACTGTGAGCACTTACATTCATTTTGTGACTGAACTTAGTTGCGTAAGTCTGTTCGTCTTCCCGTTCTGTGTTCGATTTTGTGTCTGTGTGTTTCTACAAGTATCACATACAATTTAAATAACATATTTTGATACTATGATCTGTATTTGATACACCATATTTTAATATAGTGGAACACATTATATAAAACATATCTTCTTACATATTTAGAAAAAAAAAACTTCATGTTTCAACACATCTGAGTAATTTTTCTTAAATCAAACGTAATTTGGTAGCTATAGAGTTGCTGGAAAGTATATTGAACAATACAGTTACCTCAATTGTTATACAGTGTTGCTGAAAAATAAATTATTTTTCTGAAAATAATTTTTACGGAATTTAAATTCTAGTACTTTGATTTGAGACTTTTTTCTTAGTGAACTTTTAAAAGTTCTGAATATTTGGCACAGACGATAAAGAGAACAAACATTATAAATAAAATATACAGAAGAAGACCTTTTAAAATAGGACTGGTAGCTAATATGGAAACTTTGGCATTTTTCATTAGTTTGTTATTCTTATATAATATTGCTCATATACAATGTCATACAATAATGGACCGGACAGCAAGCTGTGAATGTATAAGGGAAAGAATACATGCTTTAATTGGGAGATGGCCTCCCACGTGCAACAGTTACACTATAACACTTCTGGGCATACTTTCAACAAGGTTTTGATACAGTTTTGGGTATTTGTGTCCATTCCTGCTGCAAGTATGTCGCCAGCTCAGATGTAGATTTCGGACGTGGTTCCCTGGTCCGTAAGCGTCGCTCTAACTCGTCTCATAAATGTTATATGGGGTTTAAAGTCGGGAGTCTGAGCAGGCCAGAGAAGACGTTTTACATCCATATCTTGATACCACTGCTTGACAGAGGCTGCAACATGACATGGAGCGTTTCGTCGTCCTGGAAGTAACATTCGTCCATTCCATAAAATTGCCAGAGCGTAGGAAGAACCTGATTGTCCAAAATGTTCCTGTTGGCGTTCAATTGAACATGCAAAGGTTCCCTGACTGCCATACCACGAAAAACACCCCCAAACAATTACGTATTTGTCAGTTATGGCGACATCCGTCCCATCAGAAAGAGTTTTTTTCCCTAATTCGGTAGGGATAGTTAGTGGAAAAAAGAAGGCGGATTAAGGTGGAGAAAGTTAACAAACTTCTTTTTTTACAAACTGTAAATAACAAATATTGAGGCATATAATAATTATTGGCCCCAATATTTTTTTATTTACAGTAAAAAAAAATGTTTGTGTTTCCTACCATAGGTTGATAAATTATTTATAATTATTGATAAAAAACATCGATGTTTAAAAACATCGATGGTTTTGGGGAGATGTATTATCAACATCGATGGTTTCTGGGCGATGTATTATCAACATCGATGTTTTAATTTTGAACATCGATGTTTTGCTGTCGATGTTGCATCCCTAACGTCGATAGGTTCCTAGGAGATGCCTGGGTGTGCGCCTCTAAACACCCGTCGACACGAATCTGTGAAGAAAACTTTTCAGGCTCAATTCGGACCTAAGGTTGACTCGGAATAATGAGCCGGGTACATTATCTTCAGCGTACACGCTCACGGGTCGACAACGTCTACTCCCCGTCGCACCCGCCCCGGGTGGACGAGGGCTTTCGGACGGCTCGTCACATGGCCTCAAGTTTCTACTTATAAGGCTTTCCCCAGCTTCAGCTAATCGACTGTGGGTTTTATTTAAATAACTCGGTACCGAGAGATCTGCTTCCACTTGAAGAAGGTCTTCTCTCGAGGAAAAGAGAATCGTTGAACGCATGAACGTGAACATGAACTAGTGTGTTCCTATGAAGCCGCGGGACTGAAACCAATGTGTATATACCATCTATTAGTCTCGAAATAGCTTTAACTTATATATATATATATATATATCTTTAGTAACTAATTAAATGTGCTGTATTTCTAAAAGTTGTTTTGACTGCCTACAGGCCACTCGCCACTTAAATTCTACTCACGACGTTGCATTATCAAGCGAATGCGGTGTGCCGCCCAGGCCCCCACATCAATCTGTGAGCCCCGTTGCCAGATGAAAGGATGGGCACCTCCCCCACCTCATCCATGTCCCTTTTACACTGTTTATGTTAGAACAGACATTTTGAATTTTTTTGAAGAATTTTTCATAGTTTAATCCTAAAACATACTTTATAGAGGTTTATAAGAGCGACATAGTACAATGTAGCAAAAACAAACAAGACATTTTGGCAAAAAAGTGTTGAATAAACAAACAAGACATTTTGGTAAAAAAGTGTTGAATAAACAAACATAAACGATTGGTTAATAAACATAGTCACTATTAACATACAGTTTTTAATATTAGGAAAATCAAAATGTAATTTGTCTATCTATAATCATACAATCGAAATTAAAAATTATAGCAACTGAAAAAAATTGAATTCAAACTTTTATAATATTTAATAGAAAAAGTATAAGTGCCCTCCTTAAACCACAAACATGAATAAATTATTTTATATTTTTCTTGGTTTCATCATGGAGACTTACATTTTTAGGGGTTTTGACATTTTAATTTGACTAGGGGATAAACAAATAGCAGCATCGGAAAAAGATATCATTCGTCTTGTTCCCTGTACAATTTTGAACAAACCATGTCAATTTTGTAATTGTATTAACCGTACTTTCCAAACCGTCTAAGAATCGAGCAAAAAAAGCGAGTTTTCAATCCTGCGGGGGCAGCGATAGCTTTTTTTAACTAGGGGGATCCGCCCCCTGTTCGCTCCGCTCGCCAACTCAATTAGTCTATCTTTAACGGTCTAGGAGATAGAAAAAAGTACTAAGTGACTGTTAAAAGAGTATTTGTTTTTATCGTCTGGCTGGAAAATCATTCCTCAGCGCAAATTCAAAACAATACAGTCAAAATGTCGCTGTGGAATCGTTTGATCGGAAACTACGCATTCCCATTTAATTGAGAAGAGCGAAATGAAAAAACTGACATGGTTTCAAAGGCTGACGTTAATGGTGACGATTGTGACGTCAGAGGGGAAAATAGAAGAATTCCGTTGTTTCTTCCAATGCCGGAGCGGGACGAAACGAAGTTCCAAGAGAGAAAAACTTTTCAGTTCATTTAAAAAAGTTCTAGATTGAATTTAAAATATTCGCCGCGACCCTAAAATTGCGAAAAATTCGGACTAGCTGTGTGCCAAATCCCATTTCTGTAAGTGCAATAGATTCGTCAGGACTTTGATCACAAGAAACAAACAAACAAACACTTCCTTTTATAATATTAGAGATATTCCTAAATTATTCTTACCTCAACGTTAAAAACTAGTTTTTCCTCCCGTGAAAGGTACCCTTGACAACGTTCTCACATGACATATCATCCCTTATCTCCTCCAGCAAATCATCAAACGATTTTAACGACATTCTAAAATAATTAAAAAACTTTGGTTCGAACTCCCTCAGTTTAGGATAGTAGGTCGTAATCTTCCCGTGTGTTAATTTGTCTCTCGAAATGGGATGTACCAATATCTACTTTGTTTTTGCAATCGTCGCTTATAGCAACGATACAGAAACCAAAGACAAGCTACTTGTTCAGCTTACATGACGAAATTACATATTCACGAGTCGAGCGGGATAAGAACAAATTTTACGTAATGATTTCAAATTTCCCGAGGCAATTTTTCCCTTCTGCTTCATTTTTTCGACCGGAAAAAAAGTCCTAGCCAAATGCGTTTCGAAAAAAGATTAGTTACTACAACAAAAAATCTATTTTTTATGAAGAACATTATGTTTTTGGTATCGATCTGGCATAGAATTTTACGCAGATTTGAAATCCGTTGAAATTTTCACTCTATCTTCAACCATCGCAAAGATAGTAATTTTAACTGTAGGAATAAAAAACATAATTTAAGGAAAGGAAAGCCGACCTTGGAAAACGCTCAAATGGGTGTTCTCTTTTCGAAAACGCGCGTATGGTGAGGCTAGCAAGGTCCCGCCATTAAATTATGTTTATTTTTTCCTCGAATTCAAGTGTCTATCTTTGCGACCTTGAAAAGCGGGACCCTGATAGCCTCGACATACGCACGTTTCAAACACGTCATGTGAACAAGGCCGTGTTAACTGAAAAATAGAATATGGTGCGATCTGATTCGTTGAAACGCATCAGATGATGACATACAGAATACGCACATGATTTCGAAATCCGCCACCATCATCGTTTTGACGTGTTGCAACTAGGGATGTTACTAACAGTGATTTGCAAGTAACAGTTCTAACTGTGACTGCTACTGACGAATATCTGTGATTCAAAACTGTGATTGTGATTCAAACTGTGACTGAATCTTATTGGTTGACTGCAAAGTATCTGTAGTCACTCGTAGCAACGGAGTGCTTTTATTTATGTGTTGAATATTTTCAATAATACTACTTGGTCGAAGGAATACATAGCTAAGTCGGTAACGTCGTGGCCTTACAGTGCTCTAGTTTACAGTTCGAACCCCAGTATTTTTTTCATCCAGATCAACTGGAATATATTTAATAAAACGCACAACTGCCACTCAATAAACCTTCAATTATAAAATGAATTTTTCATTTTTATTCCGCCACTATGAGCCGTTTTTTATTTTTAGCCTGTAATTTATTTTTTTAAAGATACTTTTTCTCCTCAATAAATTAATATTGGTGACTAAGATGGTTTCAAATATATCGAAATTTTCATATAAATTAAACTTTATAATTAATTAAACATTAAAATCAAGAGATATACATTAGAATGCTTGATCATTTTACTTCTAATTGAATTCAAATTATGGATTTTTAATCTTTAAATAAATATATATAATTGACAAACCTATTTTTTATCTTTAAATCCGTTTCACTAAATAACCTTTATCCAAAATATTTGTTTGTTGAAGAAAAATGTTTTCATCGTAGTATGTGTAGCAAGACAATTTCCTTACATTTGATAATCTGACAATTTCAAAACATTAAGTAATTTTTCTAAATCTCTAGTAACATTCGAATTAATTTGTATTGTTGTATTCGTGGTGGTGCAAAGACGCAACAATTTTATTTGAGACGAAGAAAACGCAAAACGAACAACAGCAGAAAAGTCAAACCTTACTGTGAAAAATCTGTAGCTTTTGACTTGTTTCAACAATTTTTGTCCAATACTTTAGTTTATAAATCATACAATTTTTACAAAATATTAACTAAAATGTGGAGTAGTTCAGTTTTTACACAACACTGGAGTAACCACGTACTATTGTCAACGGTCCGGGATCCACCCCGAAGACAAAAGATGAAGATATTCTCTTTAGTAGCACTTCAAAATTGATAAGCTGAGTGAAAGTATATAATTTATCTCTAAGACAAACAGGGAATATTCTAACGAGTAACATTTTTATTTGTTTTGAAAACAGTCTGACAGGGAATTCCAGAGAATCAGTGCTTAAAAACAACAAATTATACGCTTTAAAAATTAAACATTCAGTCATCAAAATTTTTTGTACTTGCATTACGATATTTAAGAATGCATTCTTTACCGCTGTAAACATTGTTGTGTTGATCCTCCCTCTGAAACGGTTTCATCTTAAGAGACAAACTTTAAAGAAGGCAGAAACTCTTAAAACGTATTCTAATCACTAGCGAAATTAAATAAATATCTCCCCCCCCCTCTCCCCCTCCTGTGATTTTGACTCATTCAAGTTATACTTTCAGAAGCACATAATTCATTTTTTAGAATTAAAAACAATTTACAAGAGGTTAAACAGAACAATTTTCAAACCAAAAAAAATAATAATAATAAGTTCTAGTCATGTTACTCTTTTAAAAAAACAACAAAATAAATAATCAGTGATAGTTTAAGAACAAACAAAAAATTATTATTAAAAACAGAGAATTCAAAATGTTTTTATATGAACTCTCCTTAAAACTGTCGAGATTCTTTTTTTCTTTAGAAAAAGGCGCGGGAATCTGGTGAGTCATAAAGCAACGTATTACCTTCTTAAACATCCGGTTAAAAATCCTACAGAGAAATCCCAATCCGTCACAGACCAACTGGCACCGCTACCAAAACTCAGTCACAGCTTTCACTGCTACCGAATCACCTATCCCGGTCGCAATCACCGATCGCAGTAACAGTATCAATATCAGCCAAGGTATCAGCCAAGATATCAGCTTAGCGATATCAGTTTAGTAACTGTTACCGAATCACTGATACCAAATCACTGATACCGAATCACTGTTACCCAATCACTGATATTTTGATATTTGAGTAACAGGTATGAACTGTGATTCACAAGTATCTGTGATTGAGTAGCAGTTCTGTGATTTGCTTAACATCCCTAGTTGCAACGCGGATGTTTAATCATCCAGTTGTACGAGTCTATAACTGCCGTTTCTTTGGCTGGTCTGTCAGCGTTTCCTGAGTTACGTGTATTGTTCGTTGTTGTGAGGCATTGGGAGATAGAAAATTACTGAGATCGGAAATATGTCGCTTGCAGAAAATGAAGTATTTAATATCACGTGGAAAATTGAGAATTTTAGTATGTGTCCGCACAAATGTGGAGAACATCTTGACAGTCCAGTTTTTGTGGTGGAAATGCTTGAGAAAACAGAATGGAGATTAATATTGTTCCCCAGAGGACACAAAGATGAAAAGTATATTTCGTGTTTTCTTAAGCGTATGAGTTTTGGAACGTCTTCAATTGAAAAAGAAATTAATTTTCATGTTATTATCAAACGTGCTGGTTTTAATAAAGCAATCATGGCAAATGTAAGACATGCATTCCAATCCAATGAAAGATCCGGATATGGTACAACTGTTTTGAGGAATATAGTTATTTGTGAGCAAAGAGAAGTGTTCTTGCCAAATGACACTTTAACACTTACGTACCACATGTTTAGAACAGACAACGATTCGAAGAACTGTGAAACAGAGGCCCTGGATGTCGCCGGACGGTACGACAGTGTTTTTAAAACTGCCCTATCCAGAGAAATATTGCGCACTGCCGCCCGAGACAATTTCTTGAACTTCAAGTCATATTTCGGTTCGAACAAAGTCTATGTTCGAACACAAATTAAAGTCACAAAGAGAGTTTTCTACTGGCCCATCAGAAAGTTCAGTTCTCTTCGAACAAACCAACGACTCTCAATACCCCTTACATCTCCCCTGGTGGATTTGCCTTCATTTTATTTTACATTTTACTTGAGTGACTTAATCGACGGAGATCAGTGTGCCAAAATTGAGATCCGACGACAAGAAACCGATCATTCCCACGGAACATTCGTAAAGTGCACGATATCTGTGAGCAATATTCTGAAAACTGATCAGTATTTCATCGAAGAAACACATTTTTTTGAGCCTCAGGAAACTGAGGACATCTGGAAGTTACCACCACTTGTCAAATTAAGCAAACTTATCGAGGACAAGTATTTTGATATAACCCAGGACGTCCTGTTTCTTCGTTTCTATTTTTCATTTGCCTTTTATCAGTACGGAGACAAATATGAGGCTGCACACATGACCTTAATTGAACACTCGCATGAAAGCACGTACTTCAATATTCCCAATCCGTTGGAAAATAAGTTTAAGAACTTCTACAGAGATGGGGAGTTCTCCGATGTGAAACTTCGAGTTGGCGATCGAGTGTTCATGGCGCACAAGATCATTCTCAGTGCCAAGTCTACCGTCTTCAGCGAAATGTTCAAGCACGACATGAAAGAGAAAGAGACTGGAATCGTGGAGATCAACGATTTGAGTGCGAACACGGTGGACAGAATGCTAACCTACATGTACACTGATGTTCTCGATGACTTGAATCCAAAGGACGCACTCGAGTTGTATTCTGCAGCCAATAAATATGAAGTGCTGCCTATGAAACTCCAATGCAGCAGGATCCTACAGTCCAAACTATCCTTGACAACCATGTGGTGTGATATTTTGATAATGGCTGACTTGCATCACGATGATGATTTGAAGGGTGCAGCACATCAATTTATAAGCATAAACTGTGACAAAACTTTTCATTCGCCAGAATGGAAGAATTTAATGCAATGCAATCTTCCTTTAGCTTCGGATCTGATGTTTAAAATGCTGGTGGACTTAATGTAAAAACATATGTTTGTAAAGTTAGTTAATATGTGCTCATTACTCTTTCGTAAGTACGACATTTTGTTGAATATACTATGCAATCAAATTACTGTCATTGATGTTTTGTACATTTGCATTGTTGCTATTAAGGATTTTCCAGGTTAAAGTATTGTTCATGTTCTAACAGTATATTATTCAGTTTCATTGTTTAGTTGTTTTGTAGAATATGGGCACTTTAACATTAGCGCGCTTAACGGATATTTGTTTAACTTTTAGAAGTGGTTTTATCATCTGCTTAATCTAGAAACGATACTTGGGCTAAAAAATTGGTGAAATATAAAAAGGCTAAATTTCCAAATTTTTAGTTTGTTACCTTTTTTTTTAAAGATATTTTCTTAGTTTTTCTTGTGACATATGTTACTCTTACAGCAACTACTAGCAAAACTATAATGAAACAACAAAAGAGATACAAATTTAGTATTTCAAGGGCAATAAAGTCACTTCAAGGAAATTTATTTTCAACACGAACTGCGACACTAGAAAACTAATGCAATAAGTCTACGAACTCGATAATAAATATAAAGCAAATTAAATCTTTAAAAATTACATAATTCTTTTACTAGAACATGAAGAAGAGAAATTGTAAATTATTCTTGTATTAATTCACTATTTTCATATTTTGTAATTGGTTTTAAGATGATTATAGGTTTGTGTTTTAAATCATTACTGTGTGAAAACATCTGACGAAGCTAGTCCTTAATTATCTAATTTAGATATAATTAGCATGTACTTTGAACTGAACAGTGATTCCTCAAATTCTAATGTTTTCATTCCAGCAATTCCATTTCGGACAAAATAAACCCTAGTGTTATTCTACATGTTTTGACACTCAATCAAAGTGCTCGAGAGAATCAATATGCATTTCTTTCATAACTTTCAATGAGTGTCAAAAAATCCACCAAATAAAAACTGCATTTTTTATTGGTTTGAAATTTTTTTTACATGACATTAGTGTTGAATACTCTCTCTCTTACGCAAGTACGAATATTTTGTTCAATATACTATGAAATTAAATTACTGTCAATGATGTATTGTACCATTGAATTGTTACTATTGAGGATTTTCTAGGTTTAAGTATTATTCTTTATCAAACAATCTTTTATTCAGGTTCTTTGTTTAACAGTTGTTTTGTAGAATATAGTCCCTTTTAAATTTGTGTGTGTAACGAATATTAGTTTAATTTTTGTAGTGGTTATATCATCTACTTGATATAAAAACGAAACTTGTTCTTCAAATTTAAAGAAATATAAATAAAGAAATTTCCTGATTTTTAGTTGCGTTTTTTTAGATTTTACTTAGTTTCTTAACATACATTTCACATCGTAAATTATTTAAAAACTACAGCAACTACTAGAAAAATATAAGGAAACAACAAAAGGGAAATAAATATAGCTAGCACACTTGCTTATTTCAAGGGTAATAATGTTGAGTCACTTGTAGGGAAATATTTTGAGTTATTGACAAGGGAGTCACCTAAAAGAAATAAACTTTCCACACGAACAGCAACACAGAGAAAAATAGTGCTATAGTCTCCAAAAACAAATTACTGGGGCAAATGAAATTACTTGAGAAATTTATTTAATGTCAATTATTCTTTCATTATTCGCTATTGTCACATTTTGCAATTAGTTTTGGGAGGATTATTGGTTTGTGCTTTAAATAATTTTATTTTCAAAAATTGTGACTAAGCTAATCATTACTTATTTAATTTAGATATAAGTAGCATGTATTTTGACCATTGATTCCTCAAATCGTGATGTTTTCATTCAAACAATTCCCGCTTGGCCAACCTAATGTTATTTCACATGTTTTGACACTGAAATCAAGTGCTTGAGGGAATCAATTTTTTTACCTAGGTAGAAAAATCTAAATTTTTTTTTAAAGTTAAAAATAGGTTAAAATTTTTAGTCAAAAGTAAACTCTAAAAATGATTTCTTAATAACTTCCTTTTATTCTTTTATAAATCTGACTGAGGGTCAAGACATCCACCCTTGATATAAAAATAATTGTTGTCACCACCGCTTAAATAAAGTATATTTCAAAAACAATTCTGAAAGTTTTGGAAACACGTTTGTAAATGCTGAGAGTACCTAACAATACATCCTTGTAACCCAAATATTTACAATATCTTTGTACCGTTTAAAATGCTAGAGCTGTAAAATCTATTTTCTGGACGATTTCTTATGTATACATATACTTTAATTTGACAAAAACAAAGCATATGACTTCAACGCATCGCATTTGCAGTATCTAATAACTGACACTTTAAATTAAATTTATTTTTGAAGATATCGGGGTACTCCAATCATGTTTCGTTTTCGAAAGGTGATATCGTTTGCAATGTACGGATTTCTTAACACTTTAGTTAGTCTGCGATGAACTGCCAACGGAGTAGCATGTGCTATGTCCGCAGTTAATTCGGAACCCCTCTTTGTAAATATTATTATTCTTTTTTTTTCTTTGTTTTGTAAATGTAATTCGTGTAACTAACTTTTAAAATAAATACTTAGGTTAAAGTCCTGTTTTCCTTCTTGTATTTTGAGCAGTTATAACTGTAAACACCCCTAACTTTTACTAAATGGCGCCCAACGTAGGTGAAACCAAAAGCAGATATGAACACACGTTCATTAGAAATCCTGAACTGAATTCGTTTTTGGACAGCCTGTCCACATGGTAAACAGACATCGCCAGCCATTGGTTTCGAATTTATGTAAATACAGCTTACCCCAGCTTGTTAATTGGAAACCAGGTATGCTTACTAATAAACTTAAAAAGCTTAATGCATGCGAAGTTTTAGTTTTATTCATGAAAAACAAAAGTGACGTTTTTAGTAAAATGCACCCCGCATTGAAATTTATTTAAACGATAGTTTATTACTTTTAGATATGTTGTCTTCAAGATTGTGTAAATGTAAGAATCATACTTGCTGTGTATAGTATATTCGTTAGGCTATTTTAAGTTTTGTTTGCTTGTGTTCTTTTTTCGAATCGAAAGCAAAAGTGTTCATATTTTTTTAAATTGAAAACAAAAGTGTTAATTTTTAAATTAAAAGCAAAAGTGTTCTGTGCTCTGAAATAAAACCAAAAGTGTTCATTTTTTTAAATTGAAAAAAGTGTTAAATTTTAAATTGAAAGCAAAAGTGTTCTGTGCTATGAAATGAAACCGAAAGTGTTTTTTTTTTAAATTGAAATCAAAGGTGTCTTGTTTATCAATTGTTATACGGAACGGACGTATCAATTACGGAGTACCTTGCAGAGAACTGCGAACCTCCACATCAGAATTAATAAGGAATTTAATGATTGTAGACTAAAAAATAGAGGAAGAAAGTTGAAGGTAGTGGCATTGCACTATGATAAAGGTAAATAATTAAGAAAGACGATAGAGTTTATTAATTGATACAATTAGGAGTCCAATTCACGTTCCAAAGGTGGGGGAAGACAAAGAGGAGGGGCGACCAATCAGTACCGAAAAGAAGTGGCAAAATGCATGAGCTGTGGTGATGATTTGGGGGTAAGTGGTGATAAGAGGGGGAGAGATAAGATTTAAAAAAAAAATCAGTGTGGGGAGCCCTGGAGACTTACCAAGGGGTCCCTGAGCTCGCCACACCGACGTTTTTTACGTGGTGGGAAAGTGTGGAAATCACGATCAAGATGGGTTTTAGGTCTCTTACGAGATTTGGTCAGGGAGGTATCATAAGATGGGATGTCTTGTAAAAGTGGATTTGGGACATGTGAGAGTCTATTGAAAAATTTTGTAGAAAGGGTCAAAGATTGGTTCGATATTAAGATCTCGGTGAATGACTTCACGGCGCACATAATACGTGACGGATACCATTATAGTTGACCATTTGGAGGAGGATAGTATTTTGAAGGGATTGAAGATCTATATATATATTTCTCTTACGTGGCACGCAAAAAAGACGTTATTTGTTACCGCGTTTTGGCAACATTGTGCGATTATTTGTTTACTAGGAGCCTCGCGAGTCATTTGAATCTATAGCGTTATCGGATGAAATTTTATTGAAAAAAAAAATGAATTTTAGACGAGCTGTTGCGGTTTGTAATAGAAATCTAAGAAAGCGGAGGATCTTTTCAGGGCTATTTAAAAACGGTCCTTTTCAAGGTTAACAATTATAGTACAACAAGACGCGTGCACTACAACTTTCGACAACAAACTCAGTCAAAAAGTGTATGGGTGGCTCGAGTACTGGGGAAATGTACACACAAACAACATGCTGGGTATTCAATTTCCAAAGCAGCGCTCACATTGCGAGTAAAAATTTGCTCAAAGTTTTCATCTAAATTCTGATTTCAGAGGTACTGTATATATCTTTTATGTAATACAACAAATTTAGATTTGAAAAATATTTTTTTGGAATATATTTTGTAATCAATCCCCTCTGCTAGGACACGTGTCTTCATTGATGCGAGCGAAGCGAGCATAGGTTCGCGCAGCGAACCAATGAGAATTGCGAAGCAATCAATCCTCCGGGGGTTGGCGAGCATTGGGCGGGCCCCCTAGTATTTTATATTAGTTTTACACGTGAATCCCCAAACAGGGGAAGCGTAAAGAATAGTGGGACGGATAAGAGATTTGTAGATAAGAATTTTGTTTTTCAAAGAGAGGTGGCTATGACGACCAATGAGTGAGGATAGGTTAGATTTGAGAGCAAGTGTCTTTTTACCAATAGTTTTGATGTGGGGGGTGAAAGTGAGTTTGGGGTCAAGAGTCAGACCAAGGTATTTGAATTTTTTAACAAATGGGATGGGTTCATTGTAGAATTGAATGTTTTGGAGTTGAGATGGAGATTTGTTAGAAAACATAAGGAGTGCACATTTAGAGGCATTAATTTTGATTAGTGACAAAAGTACTCGTATTGCATTTATGTTTGTGATTATTTTATTTAGTGAAAGATATGCTGTCTAAATCGAAGTAGCACTTTTATTTTTCGCTTTGCTAACAATGAAAGCACAGAAAGTCTATTGAAGGGACATATAGAGATTTTTACTTCGAGCTACGAGACTATTTTGAAGGATGGTTGGAGGCGTTAAACGTCAAGACATTTGAAGACTTGAAATACCTCATTATAGCAGATCAAATTAAGAAGAAAACACCGGAGGACTTCAAAAATCATTTCATCGACGAATGGACGGAGTGGAATTCACCCGAAGATTTAGCAGATAAGCTGGATGCCTATGAGAATTTGAGAACTATGTTGAAACGTGACGTGCCATCAGTCAAGGAAAAGGGTTTTAATTCGAAAGGTGAAACTTCCAGACCTCCACCTTTTACGAAGAAGAGTAACTTTTATCCCAGAAATGATAAACACAGCTCTGATTTCCAAGAGAGCAGATCTGCTATGGATGTGGTGAACCTGGTGTAATCAAATCTCGTTGTCCAAAATGCAGTCCATGTAGCACGAACTCTTCCCCACGAGTTGGAAATGTCCTCTTCCAATCCTGTTTAGCCAAGTCATCTCAAGTAGCTCTATTGAATATTACAGTAAACGGACTCTTGGGTTCTGCATGTGCCGATATCGGAGCAAGCCATGGTATTGCTGGATACCTTTTGTATCAAATTCTCAAACAATGCAGACTTTCAGAAGACCCAACTCACTATGACACTTGTTGACGGAAGAAAAAATCAAAAATCTTGCGTAAATATAGGACTTGAAGGAAGAGTCATCAAGACAAACTTGATTGCATTACCCCATGCAAAAGAAAATCGTGCACTCCTTGGTACGGATTTCCTTCAAGATGCTGGTATAGTTCTTGACCCGAAGTGTCGCAAATGGTTCTTCAACGATTTTCCCTGTGGAAAATTTGATTTTGCCGAGGAAGCAAATCTGTGTGATATTAAGAGCACGTTAAATGCCGAATCAAATACTTGTCAATTGAGAGAAGAAGAAGGTCAACAGCTGTCAAGTGAAGGAAAAAAAAAACTCACCACCCTGTTGAAACAATATGAAAAAATCTTTGAACCAGGGGGAGAAGCTACTCCATATGTCAAACACCACATCAATACCGGTGATCATCCTCCTGTATCTGTCCCCCCGTACAGATTGCCGCCTTCTAAGAAGGAAGTGTTGAATAAACAAATTGATGACTTGTTAAAAAGAGTTGTTATTGTGAAGAGTGCGAGTAGCTCTATGCCGCACCTGTGGTTTTAGTCCCGAAGCCAAGTGGTTATAGACTTTGCGTGGACTATCGGAAATTAAATGAAGGAACCTTACCCGATACATATCCATTACCGAAAATGGATGATTTGTTGCATGATGTCAAGACAAGCAAGTATATGTCTATCATTGACTTAACATCTGGATATCATCAAGTGGAAGTCAACCCAGTTGACAGAGTCGAAACCAAACAGGATCAGAAAAAGACCCACGCGGACAAAACCACCGTAAGAACCTGGTGATAAAGTGTGGGTTACTTTACATCCTAAAAGCAATGCTGTTAAGGGATGTCGCCTCTTAGGAAACCGTACCTTTAGACGGATAGAATACGGTGGAGAATTGGACAATACAGATGGCTGTCGTGGTTTATTTTATTCGAGAAACAAAACAAAGTGGCTATTTTACTATCTAGCCCAAGTATCGAACTTCGGAATCGTTGAAAATAGAGTGGAAATTTCAAATCAACGTAAAATTCTACGCCAGATCGATAGGAAAGCAGATTTATTATTCACCCATTTATCATTTAACTATTGATTAAATAATTAATTATTTATTCAAAGAAAATAACATTGAAGGTATCGTACAGGTGTAAAATATTCCGCAGATTTCAAATCCGTTGAAATTTTTAATTTATCTTGAACGATCCCGATTTTATAAAAACAAACTATGAAAAAATAGACAATGCCAGTCAAAATTTTTTGTTTGTTTTGCTTCCCTCTGCTCGAATTGTTTGGCGCAGGAAATGAAATGTTCTTGCCAGAAGAGAAAAACCATTCCCCAACTGTTTGATACCGCTCTGACAATAAATGGCTGCTCCGCTAATTTTCGTTACGCTCACAAACAACGCTCTCTAGGAAACCAACGCCATCTGTTTGTATAAACAATATTTTAGTAACGTCATCGTAGCTTGGTTTAACTTAGTGCTATGTAAATTCAACTACGTACCGATAGCAGTTTCAACAACATCGTTATTTCAAAATAAAAATCGGTAACTGTTATTGCACATTTCAGCAGTTTCCTATAAATGTTACTGTGATACCAGTGAGGCAATTTTCAACGGAAATAAATTTGAATTAAAATAGGGAAGTTTATAAATTAAGTTTCAAACAGAATATGTTAGAATAAATGCTTGAGAAAACGACCTAGTGTTCAGTAAAAAGAAATCAATAATTACAATTTTTACCTTTTTTTTCATCTTTAACTGTTTGTCTTACTTGCTGGCAGATAAAAACGCAAACAGATTCAAACAAACAAAATTGAAATAGTCTGTTCACAATAATTTCGAAAAATAACAGGTTTTCCAATTTCTATTTGAACCTAAAGTGAAATTAAACCTTGGATATTTGTAATGGTCAAAAGAATTTTAGATACTAGTGAGAGAAAATGACTCTCTGTCTACTGTTAATAAGCGGTGTCACTGATTAAATATTTTTGATCCACCAATTGCCGTTGTAAATGAGCATTAATAGCTTTCTCGATTTATCATGGGAATCAGGAAGGGATATTTAAGATCAACGACTTCTCAATTAATCCTAGAATATGATAAACCTGATTTTTTCTTTTCGTTTCATCAAAAACTCATAACAACGAATTATTTTAGTTAAGAGTAAATAGCCAAATTTGCGAAAACTTGATACGGGAATTGGTTCAAAAGAAATTGCCTTGAGAAACTCATCAGGAAGCAGTTTTGACCCATCTTGAGAACAAGTCGATGAAAAGAAATGTGATGCCAAAATTCTTTGTCGTACTCAATTACGATGTTCATGTGACATAATTTCTGTATGTCTACAACTTGCTCAACTTTATAAAAACTAGCCAATGCGTTGCCCGTGACAGTTCTTTTCGTGGAGTCAGGTGTGACCACTGCTCGCTAACCCCCGGTGATTGCTTCGAAAAACCAAATGGGAATTCGTAGCCTGTTGCATAACAGCCATCATGTCGTTGTCCGTGTTTGTTTGCTTCCCAAAATCTATGCTCCAATTCGGGACTAACGAGACTACTGAATCGGTTCTCTCCAATTTCGAGACGGTAGGTGAACAAAACTTGCCATGGTTCCAAAGGTTGACGGCAATTGTGACGTGAGGGTGAAAAGTCTAAATTTTGGTGCTTCTTCATTTCCGAAAGCAGAAAGAACGATGAAAAAAGCTATTAAATTAATTTTAAAATGTTCTAGATTGAATTTTTGAACGGAGGAATGATTTTCCAGCAGAAGTTAAAAAAAAAACCAAAGATTTAACTTTAGTTATGAGTTTTTTTTTCTATCTACACGACCGTTAAAAGGTAGAGTAAAAATTTCACATTGGATCGATACCTAAAAATAGGATAAAATGTTTTAAATGAATATCTTTTGTATTTTCGCAAGAGACTGTGACGTAACGAAAACATTCGTGTTCCGAAAATAAACAGATAACATTTCCTGCCCTCTTACGCTTTCAGCGAAAGAAAGCAAAGAAAATAAAAAACATATATTAGGTGGCATTATTAAGTTCTTTTTTGTAAAATCGGGATCGTTAAAGATAGATTGAAAATTTCAACGGATTGGAAAATTTGACACATAAAAAAAACTTTATACGGTTGATATTCGTCTAATAAATAATTTGTCAATTAAATATTTATATTTTCACAAGAGATTGTGACGTCGCGCCGGATTACTATTTGTTCCACGGGCAACTCCGTTATGGCTGTTATCCAATTTGCGAAGCAAACCATAGTTCATGATATTCAGAATTTGGTTTGCTTTGCAAACCAAATTCTTTGGATGGAATGGAATTTGCTAGGAATTCATTCCAATAGGCTACGAATTCCCATTTAGTTTGCGAAGCAAATTAATAACCCCACAAAAGTAACTGGTACGGGCAACGTCGGGCTAGCCACGCAGTGGCAAGTTTATAATATTAGAGACTCCGTGGCCATCAGGCGTTGCCCGTGACAGTTTTTTTCGTGAGGTCAGGTGTGACTACTGGTGTTGATAACTCCCAGTGATTGCTACGAATTCGTAGGCTTTTGTATTACAGCCGTAATGGCGTTGCCTGTGGTGTTGGTTTGCTTCGCAATTTTCGTGGACTACGAATTTCCTCGCAAACCAAACGGAAATTCGTAGCTTATTGGAATGAATTCCCTGCTAATTCCATTATGGTGTGCTTCGCAAACCAAATTTTGCATATAATTGTAGGATTCTCCTCTCGACACCAGATCCAACTGTTGTGCGTAGAGACTGCCTTGTCAGTGGTGAGACGCACTCTCTTTGTTCTGACGTACTTCTGATGTCTTGTATGTAATTATGAACCACTAATAAATATATTTAGCCCGTCAATCTCGCAGTAGATGTATAGAACCCGCTTGACACCAAAAATGGGGCCTCGGCATCACCTGTAATGTTTTCCCGAGATAGTTTGAGTGCATACTTCCTGTTTAGACTGTTTTATCAGTGATTTATACGGATGTGAATTTTGTATGTGGATTACTATATCATCTCTGCGTTCGTGAGTACATTTTCCGTTTCATTTTTGATTCCATTTCACCGACGTTTGTTTTTTAAAGTGGAAAGGATGGTACCAAAACTAAGCGACGTTTGCAATAAAAAACCTGCATTTACTAGCGTTTGGCTCTGACGAATGTCTCAAATTAACCACCGCATGACATTATTAAATTTACAGATGCATGTCTTCTTCAACCTGTGGTTTCGAAAAATTGAAGGAGTTTCAAACCGAAAGCGATGTTTCTTCTGAAGAAGACACCAATGGCGTCGAATTTTCTAGCTAGCAGAACGCGAAACTTCCAGATGCGATGAGTCATAATCCTAACGGATCACCAGAACTGAGTAATAAACATTATTCATCAATCGCCCTTATTGAAAATCAGAATGTAAAAAGCGAAAGTGCTCGACCAATTTCTCCTGTTTTAAGCGGTCAAGGTCAGCGCTTGAGTTCTGAAATTAATAATTTTTTTTATGGGCAACTTCCTTGTTTTTTCGCGAAATTGCTGATGGGATTCAACATTTGTCAGACAACGGCTCAGTTTCAGTAAACAATTTTCGTGAAAATATTACGGACGCTGCAGAATTGTATAATTTAATGATCTACAGACATCACGTTTGCATAAAAATGCTTGCATTGAACCAGCGATGAAATTAGTAGACAAATAAAAACATTCGCACATTTGATAATTTAAAAGATGAACTGCTCGCTGAATTTCAAGAAAGAGTAAATAGTGCAGATATTCATAGACAGTTAACTACACGTTACTTACTAAAAAACGAAACTCTTATTAGAATATATAATTGCTATGAGAGAAATTGCTTCTAAAGGAATAAATCATGTCTTTGTGATTATATCAGCAACGGAATTCCACATTATAAAGGGAATAAAACCGTTCTTTATGGCTCTAAGACTTTACATGCAGGACGCGAAAACATTATATTTTTGAGTAGTTTTGTTATCGTGACACTTCATCCAAATCATTTCCCCAGTAGTTAGTTCGTCAACAATTCATATGACTTTCGAAGATCAGCAGGAAAAGCGCATCCTGAAATATCTCTACTATTGTAAAAGGAAGTGTTTGTTTTTTTCGTGGCCACAAAATCCTGACGATTCTATGGCACTTACAGTATTGAGATTTGGCACACAGGTAGTCCAAATCTTTTACAATTTTTGGGTAGCGGCGAATTTTAAAATTGAATCTAGAAGAATTTTTAAATGAATTTAATAGAGTTTTATTCTCTACCTGCTTCCTCTAACGCGTTGCGTCCAGACTAAAGAAGAAAAACCCCCCTAAAATGAGCTTTTTCTCCCCCATGTGACGTTTTTTTATATTTTCACAAGAGATTGTAACGTTACTTGAACTTTCTCATTCCAAAAAAAAAAAAAAAAGATTGCATATTCTGCTCTTTGCGTTAAAAAAAAGAAACAGATTACATTTCCTGTTCACTTTTCGGCGAATGAGAGCAAAAAATAAAAAACATGTAGATTGGGATTGGTAAGTTTTTTTCGTAAAATCGGAATTGCTAAATAAAGAAAGATTGAAAATTTCAACGGATTGTGAAATCTGCGGAAAATTTCACTTTAGATCGATACCTAAAAATATGATTTTCTTTAAATGAATAATTTTAAAATGGATTTAATAGTTTTATTCTCCATCGGTTTTTCAACGCGTTTCTACCAGAGAGAGAAGAAACGCCGGAAATGGCCTTGCCACGTCAACCGTTCCTCCGACATAAGGCGGAGGAAACTATTTTTTGCGTTAAGCTTTGGTTTCCTAAGAAAGTGGAGCCGTTATCTAACAGTCGTGATACGTCATGAGGCCGCGGGCATAACTAGACGGCCGTCTAAACAAAAATCCAGAGGTGTCAACTTAGAAGGACAGAATACGTTGGAGAATGGGCAACACAGACGGCTGTCGTGGTTTATTTTATTCGAGAAACAAAACAAAGTGGTTTTTTATTCTCTAGTTTAAACTTTCTAACTTCGGGATCGTTGAAGGTAGAGTGAAAATTTCAACAGATTTCAAATCAGCGTCAATTTCTACGCCAGATCGATATCAAAAACAGTTTTATTATTCAATCATTTACCATTTGATTATTTAATTATTTATTAAATAAATAATTATTTATTTAAAGGAAATCACATTTAAGGTATCGATCTGGTGTCAAATTTTCCGCAGATTTCAAATCCGTTGAAATTTTCATTCTGAGTTTAACGATCCCGATTTTACAAATACGAACTAATCAATGGCAGTCAAAAATGCTTATTTATTTCTCTCCTCTTCGTTCGAATCGCTTGGAGCAGGAAATGAAATGTGGCCGCTACAAGAGAAAAAACGTTCCCCAACTGTTTGAGACCGCTATGACGACAGTCATGGAAATGGCGGCTCCGATCATTTTCGTTACGCTCACAAACAACGCTCTCTAGGAAACCAACACCATGTGTTAGTATAAACAACGTTTTAGTGACGTCACCCACCGATACATCACGGCCGCCAGATCACGGCTACGCTTTCTTAAGCTTCGGTTTCCTATTCTGTCCGTCTAAGTTGACACATCTGGATTTTTGTTTAGACGGCCGTCTAGTTATGCACGCGGCATCATGACGTATCACGGCTGTTAGATAACGGCTCCACTTTCTTAGGAAACCAAAGCTTTAGGAAACCGAAGCTTTAACGCTTTGATTTTGCGCGATTAATGATTTACAGTCACAGTTCTTTTTTCTATCTCCTAGACCAGATATGGGCAACCTTTGGAAAGTTGCGGGCAAAACTTCAGAATTTTTATGGAGTCGCGGGCCGTAGATAATAGGTAGTTGTGAAAAAGTAGTAATCATAAGTTTGGTGTTGGTTTGCGAAGCAAGTTTTTTATTTCTTGCTCTCATTCGCCGAAAAGGGGATAGGAAATGTAATCTGTTTCTTTTTTTTAACGCGAAGGGCAGAATATGCAATCTGTTGGTTTTTTTTGGAAAGAAAGTTTACGTGACGTCACAATCTCTTGCGAAAATATAAAAGGTCACGTGGGTAGAAAAAGTTCATTTCCTACCCACGGGGTTTCTTTCGTTCGGACGAAACGTGTTTAAAGAACCCAGGTTGAGAATAAAACTATTAAATTCATTTAAAAATCTTCTAGATTGAATTTAAAAATTTCGCCAATTACAAAAAATTCGCACTATCTGTGTGCCAAATCTCATTGCTGTAAGTGCCTTAGATCATCAGGATTTTGCGGCCGCGAAACAAACAGAAAGACAGACAGACAAACAAACAAACACTTCCTTTTATAATAGTAGAGATATTTATAAAGTAGAATGGTAAAGTTAGATGAACAGTTGGATTGTACATGATGTTGGATGAACAGTTGGAACAGTATTGATTAAGTATTTACTTACAATCAGCAGAAATTAATGAGAAGTTTGAGCTTGAACTTGAGAAACAAGATAATCAATGTTGGGATGAATACCACTAATACACAGCCGCATAGTGTTTTACAAATTTTCATCTACATGTTTGTTTCGATACTTATTATTAGTCCAGAAAAATCTATTAAAAAATTGCTACGACGGTGATTTTAGTTCTTCAGCATATTGAGTGTCATCAATATTTTCGTGACTGGATAGTGTTGAAAAATGATAACTGCTCCCAGGTCGTATTTGTGTTTCTCACAAGCGATTTTTTTCAGATGGCTGACAGTTATTTTATCAACTGACTTTGTTTTTGAAGTCGTTTGAAATATCGGATTTCTCCGAAAATAAGACCGAATCGAAAGTTAAACCCTAGCACCTCCAAAATTAGACCTAGTTGTAAAGATAGAAAAAAATATTAAATGAAAATAAACAGACTTATCGTTATACTGTAGAATCGTTGATGATGACACCTCGGCTGTCTTTGATGGAAAAACACGAATGCCACAATGAAAAGATCAAACTCCTTAACAATAAATAATCTTTATTGTATTCTAAACACTATGCTAGGACAGTTTTACTTTTCTAGAGGGAAAGCTTTCTTAATATAGTGAACCCCATATTCGCTTCAGATCGTCAGCCAGACGGGCGTCATACTTCCGATACACCTGCACAGGAAGTATCAGTATTTTATGTCGGTGGGCGCCAGAAACTCGAGTATTGTTGATTTTGTATCAGTGTTTTTTTTAACTATCACATTCGCTAGGAAGGAATGGAATCAAGTGCATTTCATTCTCGGATTTTCTCCGTTTCTCGGATTTTCTCAGTAACGAAATTCGTAATTATTTCTGATTATCCGCGGAATTGAGTGACGTGATGTGTCGCCGATAACTTGTGTCTGGCGATTTTAAAACCTCGTTTTGTTTTAATTTGTTCAAGAAAACAGGCTCAGCAATCTCATATATCCAATACTAATTTTATTAGAAAAATAACTGTATAAGGTCGTATTGGAAATACCTACTTTTACATTTAGGTGCGCCGCAAATAATTCAAGATATTTTTAGTGTGCCGTCAACTAAAAAAGGTTGAGAACCACTGACCCACGTAGTTCGGGCCTTATCCCCCCCCCCTACCTTTCACTCTCTTGTTGGCAAGAACCAATATTTAGTACTTTTTTCGAGCGTGATTACAAAATGTTCCGCGGGCCGGATCAAAAGCCGGGGCGGGCCATATCCGGCCCGCGGGCCTGGGGTTGCCCATATATGCAATAGACCGTCAAAGATAGAGTAAAAATTTCAACGGATTTGAAATCTTTGGAAAATTTTACACCAGATTAATACCTTACACCACGGGCACGGGCTAGCCACGCAGTGGCTAGTTGTCAAATAATCATAACCAACGTGAACCGAAACACCAAAATATTCGACTATGTTATTCCTGTGGTGGAGTCAATCATGTGAGTAAGGACTGTTAACTTAAAGACCGTGGTCCTCGTTGTTTTGCTTGTAATGGTTTTGATCATTAAAGTCACGAATGTCCCAAAAATTCCAAATCTAAATCTTCCCGAGTCTAATATCAACAATGTTCGTGAAGTAGATACTCTTCAAAGTAAGTTGCAAGACAGTTAGGATTTTACATAAAAATTTCTAAGCACTTGTTGACACAGGTTCACAAGTCACGTTAATGAAGAAAAGTGAGTGGCAGAAGTTAGGTCCACCAAAACTTTTAACTGTTGATGGTGTTCTTAGAGGATTCGGATTTTACCGTATTCCAGCAATCGGTTCATTTCAAACAACTATTGAAATAGACACTTTCCACTAAAATACGTGTTATACCAAACGATTCAATGATTTTTTCTGTTATCATTGGATGTGACATAATTAAATTAGCTCAGCTAAAAATTAGTTCTGATGGTGTAATTTTTAAAAAATTTTCTGCAGATGATGCCTCACAAGAGGACCGTTTGAATTTCCAATTTATGATGAACAACCTCCATATGAAATTTTATCTTGTGTTAATTCAGAAACAAGATCAGAAGTTGATAACTTTATTAAGTGTTATAAACCGAATAAAACGCAATCTACTAATATTGAGATGTCTATCATTCTGAAAGAAAGTTGACATTGATTTTTCCCTTACTTTATCTAATTGCGAAGGAACCACAATCATTTTTAACAAGCTCATGTAGAATGTGAAGAAATTAGCAAATACACTCTATAACAAAAAAAAATCGACGCACCAAGAAGGAATCATCCGATTGCTTTGAAATTTCGTATGCAAATGATTAAAATTTGGTGTCCAATGAATGAATAGTGCGATCTCCAGCGCATCGGAACTGCACATCCAGTAGATGCATATAAGGAGTTGTTATTGAACTGTTGTTAAAAATTTCTGCTGCATTGCGATTTAGGATACCTTTCAACGACTGAAAAAATGCCTCGCCGCAGGATTCGAGCTCATTACGAGCAACTTTCAGAGTTTGAAAGAGGTCGTATCATTGGATTGAAAGAGGCAGGTTGGGCAAATCGGAGAATCGCTCGTCATGTGAGGTGGACAATGGCAGATTTCAGCGTCATGATGGTAGTGGTCGACGTAGGGCCACAACAGATCGCGAGGACAGAGTGATTGTCAGATCAGCTGTCACAGTGCCTGATTCATGGCTATCAACCATCAGTCGTGCGACCCACACACGAGTGTCCACTATAACCATTCACAAACGGCTGAGAGAGCGAAATCTACGCTCGTACCGACCGTTACGCCACCTGCCACTCACACCTGCACACTGTCGAGCCAGATTACAGTGGTGCTTGGCTCGATCAGGCTGGAATGATGCTGACTGGGGACGTAGAGCCTTTAGCGACGAATCCCGCTTCCAACTGTGTCCTGACGATCATCGAAGACGATTCTGGAAACAAACGCCCGGGGCCGCGTGCCGATCCTGCTATCACTATTGCACGCCACACGGGCCCTCAATAAAGAGTTATGGTCTAGGGTGCCATTTCCCTTGATAGCCGGACCCGTTTGGTTGTCATTAGAAGTACACTTACTGCACAGCGGTGCGTTGACGACATTCTAAGACCTGTTTTGCTACCGTTCCTTTCGCAGTACCCTGGGCTTATTTTTCAGCAAGACAATGCCAGACCACATACGGCACGTGTTGCTATGAACTGTCTTCAAGCTTGTCTTCACTTCCTTGGCCAGCCAGATCACCAGATATCTCTCCCATCGAGCATCTTTGGGATATGATGGTGTTGCAGAACGCAACAGTCTTGTACAGCAAGAACTTTTATGACCCCAGCTAATCGCCAGATGGCGTTAGACCATCCAGGAAAGATACGTCCTGAGCAAGCGAAAAGAAAACGAGTTTTTTTTCAGAGGGGTCAGATCCCCCTTACCACGAACGAAGGATTGGTTAGGCAGATGACTGCTGGCTGCAAACGACACCTCTACTGAGTGGAAAAGCGGTCCACTACGACGGAAACGAAGACGCCAGGCCTAACAACGAATTGGCCACAACTCGCACATCTAAAAGATGTGATATATGCGAATCGGGGTACCCCAAACAAGGTATGAGAATACATTTTATGTTTTGATGGCCATCTAACATTTAATTACCAAACGGTGATACATGTCCCCAGAAATATTCTACAATCTGGTACTTACGTTGATGTCGGTTGGACATTGCAGCGATTGTGCTTCTGCAACATGTACTTATATTGTGTTATGGATAATCTAGAAGTGTTGTGATTAGTTTTAAGGATATTGTTCTAAACAATAAATATCAAATGAGAAAATCAACTGTTTCCTGATTGCTTGGTAACTCTGTGTGATTCTCTGGCCTTTCCACCGCAACGCAAGAGCAACTAATTTAATGGTTGATTTACCTACTAGTTGTAAACAGTGCTGCAGTCGTAAATAAATCAGAGGGTATACCATGGTGTCCCCTGCACTAGTATAGGCAGGGCCCCATGGTATACCCTCTGATGGTACACTCTTTGTATGGTACACTCTGATACTACCCGCAGAATTTTTTCCATGGGGAGGCGAAATATATGCTTACTACTTACACTTTTCACGGGGAGGGTGCAAAAAACATGTACACACACGTACATACATGTATATAAAAATGTAGGAAATCTTTTCTAAGGACTGGGTAGGTATTCATTGAACTAAACCCTCGCAAACGGCCGTGTAACATGGTAATGTTTCAATTGTTTTTAAAAGAGACTTTAATTTTTCTGGAACAACTTGGGCATTTTCATTGGTTCCTCAAACCCAGAATAGTGCACATTTCATCTATACCAAAACGTCAACAGATCCTTTTTACCTCCTTTTCTACACGGCGAATATCCCCTATATTTATATTTTCCGGATCAAATATGGATATATCCTTCAAAAGTTGACAATTTTCTTCTTTAACATCAGAACAAAGTCTGAATTTCATTCTATCGACAATACTTCGAATGAATTGCTTTTGATTAATAGGTACGTTTTTGGAATTATGTACCAAGGTGATATCTTGGAATAGAAACTTTTCTTTTGCTGTCCCATATTAGTAATTGCTATCTGCGTTTCACGTGATGTTTCGCGCAATGTTTTCTCGGAAAAACAAAGCGGTGCTCGCAGTTTTTAATAAAAAGCAGAGGATATACGGAATTTTCTGGAAAAACCAGAGGGTATACGGCGTATACCGCCGTATACCCTCCACTACAGCCCTGGTTGTAAAGAGGTGTAGTTGGAACCTTTTGTTTCCTACACTTGTAGCAGATGGGAAGGCGACTGCATCCGGTTGTTGATGACGTAGTCCGACAATTGGAGCAAATTTGGCAAGAAATACCGCAGGAGACCATCCGGGAGCTTTATCGGTCTATGCCACGCCGTGTGGCAGGCTATAGGCGGGTCAACACCTTATTGAGCTCGTTACTGTAATTCTGAAATAAATCATTCAATTGCTCTGATATTTTAATCATTTTCTATTCTGCACATAATTTTCCTATCCACCAATTTTTGTCTCCATCGGACAACTCCTTCTCGGTGCGTTGATTTTTTTTGTTATAGAGTGTAGCTTTGTTTGGTCCGAAGACTCTGATTGAAAAAGCTTGTTAACTCTTGTGATGTCTACCAATATGTTCTTTAGATATATCATGTAGAGCTTTTCACTGGATCCCTATACAGTGTGTACAGTTGCTCTGCTCTGTATTCTCTTTCTTGATCCTTGGCAAGTCTAAATAAAAGTTTAAGCACTTCCCACTGATCAATGATTCTACTAACAGCTTCACATACTCTAAGCCAACGATTATCACAAGGTCGAACAAATTTTAATAGATTTGTGCCAGTAATTGTTGAGTAGAGATCCTTGTACATCTCTTTTCGCTTTGTGCTGTGGCAGAACCATTTATAAGTCTCCCTCGCTATAAAGTCTAGTTGACGAGGAAGACATTTGCTAGCAGCTAGATGTAGATGATGGCATATGCATCCAACAACGACCAAGAGCGACACCTTCTCCTTCAACAACGTTGCGACAGAGTGATTGCAACCGACATTAACACTTGCTCCATCTACTCCTATCCCTATTGACTTCTTCAAATCTAATGTATCTGTCTCCAAAGCTTCAAGTATAACATTTGTTAGAGATTCGGCATCTCCACCACTTAATAAGAGCAGTCGGTATAATGTATCTACCACTTCATTCTTCTTCACATTATAAAACCTAATAATCATTCCCAACCACTTATTGTCTCTAATATCTGTACATTCATTGAGCACGAGACTGAACCATGCATCACTCGCCTTGATATCTTCCAGTAGTTCCTCATGGAATGAAGGAGCTAGAACCTCTGTGATGAGAGCAGTGTACTTTGTTCTATGCAATTTTAAATCTTTAAAACTGCCATTATAGTCTTTTCTAACACCTTTAATACCCTTTAGCAACTCGCCAAGATGATCGACCGTCTTTAATGAGGAATGTTCTGCAATAAACACGGACAGTTTCAAATCCACCTTTTTCTGCTCAGAGGAGATGGTAGGCTGAAAATATTCTTTTATTTCCTATGTAGTAGATGCACCCAACATTCTCATAGCATCTACATGTTTCTTTCTCTTCGCATGATCCATCAGGTCGCTTTTTCTTGCTGTCAAGATTTGTTTGCAGTACTTGCATTGTGCTTGAAATGGTTTCCCAGGAGCAGTTCTTATCCATCCTGAAATAAGATACCAGATAGATACCTTATACATTTTCTTTTTTTTAATAAATATTTTTTCATTTCAATATTTAAATTTTCGCAAGAGACAGTGACATCACGCCGATTGAATCTCTTCGCAATTCGAATTTGGCCACATTTGGCAACGACGTGATGGTTGTTATCCTATAGGCTACGAATTCCCATTTGGTTTGCGAAGCAAACCAACACCACGGTCAACGCCGTGATGGCTATTATCCAATAGGCTCGCAAACCAAATGGGAATTCGTAGCAATCACCGAGGGTTAGCGAGCAGTTTAATTTTGAGAGAATCATTTTTTCATACAGTTTACGAAATATTTACAAAAACGTTTAAAGAATAAATTATAAACAATGTTTATGCAATTTACAACATTATTTTAAGATGGTTAATATCCTTCCTTACCCTTTAACTCTTCATCTGTTTCCCATTTACTGCAGTAGTTTTGTTTATACTGTGGAGCCATGTTCATTCATTCAATCGATTAGTACTCTAAGCCGTTACATAATGGAGACTATCATTCTTATGTGGATTCCCCTGGGCCTACTTCAATTCTGTAACTGTAAATCGTCTTCTTATATAGATGAAACACGAAGTAGAACTAGAAATGGTCACTGCTTAAAGCTACGATTTCCTAAAAAAAGCGGAGCCAAAGCTGTCGATGACGTCACTAAAATGTTGTTTAAACAAACATATGACGTGGGTTTCCTAGAGAGCGTTGTTTGTGAGAATAACGAATATTAGTGACCCATTTGCATGACGATCGTCATAACGGTCTCAAACAGTTGGGGAACGTTTTTTCTCTTGTTGCTGAAACATTTCATTTCCTGCGCCAAACAATTCAAGCGGAGGGAAGCAAAAAAAAATTGACTGGCATTGTTTAGTTCGTTTTTGTAAAATCAGGATCGTTAAAGATAGATTGAAAATTTCAACTGATTTGAAATCTGTGGAAAATTTTACACCTGAACGATACCTTAAATATGATAGTTTCTTTTTTAATAATTAATTATTTAATAAATAATTAAATAATCAAATGGTCAATAATTGAATAATAAATCTGTTTTTGGTATCGTTCTGGCGTAGAATTTTACGCTGATTTGAAATCCGTTGAAATTTTCACTCTATCTTCAACGATCCCGAAGTTGAAAACTTTGGACTAGAGAATAAAAAAGGCACTTTGTTTAGTTTCTCTAATAAAATAAACCACGACAACCGTCTGTATCGCCCATGCTCCACCGTATTCTGCCCGTCTAAGTTGACACCACTGGCGTCTCTGGTTGAGGCTAGCAGGGTCCCCCATTTAAATTATGTTTATTTTCCCTCTAATTCAAGTATCTATCTTTGCGATCTTGAAGAGCGGGACCCTGATAGCCTCGCCAAACGCGCGTTCTGTGGATCATCTTCTGATAAAGCAACAAGCCAGTGTTGCCAACTTAAAACATCAAAAATCTGCTGGGCTAATTTACTAACGGCGTATTATACTTTAGACCTCTAGACCTCTGTTCTTTTTTTCAATCCTCTGTTTCTACCTCTGAGCATTTTGTACCTCTGTTTTAACCTATGACGTGAATTGAAACCTCTAGATCTGGAGGTAAAACCTCTGATATGTCACTTCTGGGTATCAATGCCCATAAAGAATATATCTGGGATCATTACACATTCTATGGGATGCTTTGATGATGAGTCACTGTGAAGTGCAATCTTTGTTGTGACTAATTTAGCTAAAACGTTGTCCACGTTGGAAGGCAAATTAGAATTTATGACTAACAAAAGAATCCCTGTCAATAAATACATTCTAATACCTTCCCCCAACGACGGTAGTCTTGGTTCAAGGTCAACATGTCGCTCCCCTTTCCTCTCACATGTTTTTGTTTTGGGATACGTTTTTTACAATCCCCGGCCAAATGGTTTTCACCACATTTGTACTATTCTATTTCCCTTCTAACTTTATTGTCTTTAAGCCTTGGTTTTAATCCTTCGCGTCTTGAATGCGGATGTATTTAAAATCATTATTCTTAGTTATGATTAGTTGAAGTTTGAGATTTGAAATAAAGTTTAAATACACTGATATTTTAAAACATCGATGGTTTTTGGAAGATGTATTATCAACATCGATATTTTAATTTGAACATCGTTATTTCAAAACATCAATGTTTAATTGTCGATGTCGCATCCTTTGTGACAAGAAAAATAAATTCCAGTCCTCTGGTCTTTTCGGAACAGAAAGTGTTATTGATGACTATCAATGGAATTTTCTATTGAAAGTTGGCTCACTGTCTTAGGATTTACATTAAATTGCCCAATCCTGCCACATGAACTTTCACAAATTTCACCCTCTGAATTTATTTTTTCTATTTCTAAATGAGCTTCCCCAATCAATCGCTAGTTTTGCTTTTTTGAGATTCATTTTTTCTAACTCGATTCAGACTTTCTATCCGTTATAATTGAGTCTGCATGCCCAATTACTTTCATATCTGGGGAAACTGTCTCACTTATCTACTCAGCGATTAACTTAAGATCTTCTTTATTCGCCTCCCCCCCCCCGGTACATTTTAAATACAGAAAATATTAATCTTAACCAGACAATTAAAATTAACTAACCCAATGCTGAATCTGTCCAAACACCAAAGCAAAAGTTGTCTACCTCATTATCCTTGTTGTCCACTGGAACCAATCCACAATCTAAGATTGATGATCCAAATCCTGGCGATTGCGCCAGCCTAGTGGCAGGGTTATGCATCTCAAGAATCCAGCACACCAAAATACTTTCATACTCAACGAAAACACAAATTTATTTACAGCAAAAAGAGATTACACTGAATTATAGCAACACGAATTACTCGCTCCTCAGATAATCGACCTAGTTTGCCGCAGTCAGACACTAATCTGCTTAATCTACCCCCTGTTTTATCAAGTGAGTATGCGTCCCCTTTAGAGAGAAGGGTAACGCTACAGCATTTATATGCATACCCTGAACTATTCTATGCATTCTGGGTAACATTTGTACACTCTGGAGACTTTTCTTTCTCACCAGAAATTTAGTCTACAAAAATGTTAAATAACTTTTAATTACATTTCTGAAATTGTGTACCTGTGTGGAAGTTGTTACAAGTGATGAATTGGAATTATAATTTATTAACGAAACCGGAAGTTAACTACTTCAACGCGAGTAACTCCTGGTATAATTCTGCAAGTATTTATTACACTTTTAATGAAATGCGTAGCATTCGATTGCCCGCCAAAACACGTGTTGTCTGAAAAATGGAATATGGTGCGATCTGATTCGTTGAAACGCATCAGATGATGACCTACAGAATACGCAGATGTTTTTGAGATTAGCCTCAATTGGTCTTGTCTTTTCGACGTGTTGCACTGCGGGAATTTTCTCACCCAGCTGTTCGTGTCTATCACTGCCTTATCATTGGCTGTTTTGTCAACGTAGAAAATTACTGAGATCGGAAATATGTCGCTTGCAGAAAATGAAGTATTTAAAATCACGTGGAAAATTGAGAATTTTAGTATGTGTCCGCACAAATGTGGAGAACATCTTGAAAGTCCAGTTTTTGTGGTGGAAATGCTAGAGAAAACAGAATGGAGATTAAAGTTGTTCCCCAGAGGGAACACAGACAAAAAGTATATTTTCTGTCTTCTTAAGCGTATGAGTTTTGGAACGTCTTCAATTGAAAAAGAAATTAATTTTCAGTGTACAGTTTTTTCTGCTGATGTTAAGAAGATAATCATGAAAAAAGGAAAACATACATTCGTATCTAATCAATGTTTCGGATGGGCTGAATTCGTTTTGAGGGATGAGATTCTTTGTGAAGATAGAAATGTGTACTTGCCAAATGACACTTTCACAATTATATGGTTCATGTGGAGAACAGGCAACGACTCGAAGAATTGTGAAACAGAATCCCTGGATATCGCCTGTCGGTACGACAGTGTTTTTAAAACTGCCCTGTCCAGGGAAATAATCAGTACTGCCGCCCGAGACACTTTGTTGGAATTCAAATCACAGTTCGGTTCGAACAAAGTCTATGTTCGAACACAAATTAAAGTCAGAAAGAGAATTTTCTCCTGGCCCATCAGAAAGTTCAGTTCTTTTCGAACAAACCAACGACTCTCAATACCCCTTACATCTCCCCTGGTGGATTTACCTTCATTTTATATAACATTTTACCTGTCTGATTCATCCGACGGAGATCAGTGTGCCAAAATTGAGATCCGACGACAAGAA
The DNA here is from genome assembly GCA_947359465.1 of Metellina segmentata. Taxonomy (NCBI): domain Eukaryota; kingdom Metazoa; phylum Arthropoda; class Arachnida; order Araneae; family Tetragnathidae; genus Metellina; species Metellina segmentata. The sequence continues at coordinate 94,638,295 of OX375881.1, forward strand.
ACCGATCATTCACACGGGACATTCGCCAAGTGCAAGATATCTGTCATCAATTCTCTAAAACATGAACAGTATGTCATCGAAGAGACATGTTTCTTTGAACCTGTTGAAACTGACAACATCTGGAAGTTACCGTCCCTGGTCAAATCAAGCAAACTTATTGAAGACAAGTACTTTGATATAACCCACGACATTCTGTTTCTTCGTTTCAAATTTACTTTTTCCCAGTATGGAGACGAATGTCAGACTGAAGACATGGACATAACTGCCCACTCGGATGAAAGCGTGTCCTTCAGCAGCATTTCCAATCCGTTTGAGAGTGAGTTTAAGAACTTCTACAGAGATGGGGAGTTCTCCGATGTGAAACTTCGAGTTGGCGATCGAGTGTTCCAAGTGCACAAGATCGTCCTGTGTGCCAGGTCTACCGTCTTCAGCGCAATGTTCAAGCTCGACATGAAAGAGAAAGAGACTGGAATCGTGGAGATCACCGATTTGAGTGCGAACACGGTGGACAGAATGCTAACCTACATGTACACTGATGCACTGGATGACTTAAAGACAAAGGAAGCAGTAGAGTTGTATTCTGCAGCTAATAAATATGAAGTACTGCCTATGAAACTCCGATGCAGCAGTATCCTGAAGTCCACACTATCCGTGTCAAACGTGTGTGACGTTTTGATACTGGCTGACTTGCATCACGATGATGATTTGAGGAATGCAGCACAAAATTTCATAAGCATTAACTCTCACGAAACTTTTCTATCGCCTAAATGGAAATATTTAATTCAATGCAATCTGTCTTTAGCTGCGGATGTAATGCTTAAAATGCTGATCAAAAGTGAGGACTGAATGTTTTAAAATCTGTTTAAAAGTTAGTTAATATATGAAATAAGTGCTGATTATTTCAGCGTAAGTACAAATATTATTTTGTTTAATATACTATGCAATTAAATTACTGTCAGTGATGTGTTATACCGTTGTATTGTTATTATTGAGGATTTTGCAGGTTAAAGTATTATTCATGTTCAAACAATCTTTTATTCAGTTTCATTGTTTAACAGTTGTTTTGTAGAATATTGGCCCTTTTAAATTAGTGCGTTTGATGTGTATTTGTTAAAATTTGGGAAGTGGTTTTATCATATGCTGAATCTAGAAACGAAACTTGGGATTCAAATTGGGAGAAATATAAAAAGGTAAATTTCCTGATTTTCAGTTTACCTGTTTTTTAGATTTTTCCTGATTTTCTTTACAGACATTTCACATCGTAAATTATTTTAAAAGTAGTTACGTATGTTCCATTTACACGATACAGGAACTACTAGCAAAACAATATTAAAAAAAAAAGGAAAATAAAGTTAACTACGTACTTATTTAAAGGGCAATAAATTTGTCACTAATTAGAGAAATGTTTTGGGTTCTTGACTAGGGAGTCAATTTAAGGAAATTAACTTGCCACACGAACTGCGACACAGGAAGAATAATGCAAAAATACTTCGAACTCGATGATAAATATAAAGCAAATCAAGAAAAAATTAGATAATACTTATACTGTAATTATGAAGAGAAATATATATTTTACGTAAATTATTTTTGCATTAATTCACTATTTTCATATTTTGTAATTAGTTTTTGGAGGATCATTGGTTTACGCTTTAAATCATTTCAGTGTGAAAACATCTGATGAAGCTAATTATTAATTGTCTACTTTATATATAATTACATATGTATTTTAAAGTGATTCCTCAAATTCCAATGTTTTCATTCAAACAAAAGTTAAATGTAAGCTAGAAATTGTTAAAAGTAAATTAAAATGCATTTCTTTTATAACTTTTTTTTCTTTGACAATTCTGAATGAGAGTCAAGACATCCACTTCGTTCATAGATTTTAATGATATAGAAATAATTGTTGAGATGACCGTTTGAATAAAGTACTATATTTCTAAACCAGTTCTACAAAAATTAAAAGTTTTGGAAACATGTTTGTACTTGCTGAGAGTACCAAACAAAAAACCCTTGGAAATTGAAAAATACTCCGAATATTTACAACATCTTTGTATCGTTTGTAAGGCTAAAAATGTAAAATATTTTGAAAAAAAAAAATATATCGTAACGCATTGCAAAATATTTTAACGTAATGCATTTGCAGTATCTCAATAACTGGCACTTCAATTTTATTATTTTCGAAGAAATCGGGGTATTAAAATATTGTTTCGTTTTCGATAGGTGATATTGTTTGCAATGCAAGGCTTTCATAACAATGCCATCGCATATAATTGAATACGTGACAATTCTTGTTTTACAGCATATTTATTTGTATTACATGTGGTTGGGAATTTGATAATTTTTTTACATTCTCACATATTCCATTCATTGAATAACTTATTTCTTACAATTTAATTTTATGTGTACTGGTTTAAGTAAGGGTTGGTTTGGGGGTTCTATGGAGCAAGGGACCTGTTGCTCCAGACAGGACATACAATATGAAGTAATACACACGCAGTGAAAGTTTTAATGACTGAAGAGAGAAATGCAATATTATCATCTTTATAATTATTTTTAGCTGGATTTAAAATTACACTTACATTTGAAATTAGAAATAATGTATTGAGTAAATGGCATCCACTGTGAAAGAATAAAAGTAACTTTACGCATGAAGCCGAAAGGAACAATGAAGGATACGAGGCATTAACAACCTCGAAAATTGTAAGAAAACAACTACAAAGAATACAAAGTAAGTGTGTGAGCCCATTTTCTTTTACAAGGAAAGTAAACTGCAAGGGAAATGTTGAGTTTTTTGTTCCAGAAAATATACTAAAAAAATGGAGTGACTAAAAACTGGCCACACAGTTATATATAGAGGTTAAATTGTTGTCTGATGTGATGCATAAAGTCATTGAACACACTATCGTTAACAAGCGAAACATTAAATATGGTTAAAAACAAATTTAGTTGTTTAAAAGAATGGCAATATATGATTGACCGAAAATGCAATATACTATTGTAAATTTAAATATAAAGAATTCAAAAGAATACTAACAATAAATGTGGACCGTGTGTGTTTTGAAAACAGCTTTTTATCTTATCAGTTTTTTCTCAATGCGTTTACTATACTCTGTTTCACCTTAACTTGTCAGTAGAGTAAAGGCTACGTTGACCGCATCACAGCCGTTGTCGTAGAAACTAGGGTTACAATGTCAGAAGAAGTCAGCTATAAGCGAGGAAATTCGCCCTTTTTGGCAAGGAGAGATAAAATGCACGTGGAAATTCTATACGTTTCACAGATCTTTAATTTCTAATGGCTCTTGCATTACATTTGTTAATTAAACAAAAAGCTACTCTATGTTAATATAAATGCGTTTTGATTTTTCTAAATGAGTATTATTTTTAGTTATTTAAAAATATATATATTTAAAATTTTTTTACAATAAATGTTGTTTAAAAAAACAGTCTATTTAAAGATGTGATGAACCATAAAATTCATTTTTTGAATTTACTTACCTGAAAGCTAAACACCTTGATTAATACTTCTTTTTTCAATTTTAATAATTTTATTAAAGGAAATTAATCCAATTTAATTACTCCTTTGGTCTTACATTTGGTTGGACAAGGTAGGGGAGAGTGCGTCGTCTGCTAAAATATGTGTTTTTCTTAACAGCAAAATATAGTCTCCAAATTAAATCAAATTTATTCTGATATTAAAGAAAGTAAATAACAAATAAAAATACATATAACATAGAGGATATAAAATACATTCACAATAAATAAATAGAATATAAAAAATACAAATATAGTGAATACACATACAATAATAAAAAAATGAAACCATTTTAAAAATTAGAGTTAAAAAAAATAAACCTTATATGTGTGAAACATATTCTGAAACTCGCGGAACGGTGTCGGGTTGATTAGTAGTAAATTATTAATTTTATGAATAATTTAAAATAGTTTACAAGAAAGTGTACAGAAGAAACCAATCTCTTTCATGAATAGTAGTTACAATGAGAAAACTATATTTACGTTTTACTTATTCATCACATGCATTTATACATCATCAATATATGTAAAACATAGCAAACATCATAACAAATCTATTTACATTATAATATACTTATTCATCACATGAATTTACACATCATCATCACTTAACATTTCCGAATCGCTATCAGACTCACTATTAAAAGAAATTACCAAGTTCTTACTTTCCCAAATATCATCCACAAGTCCATCTACTTCCCACATGTATTTCTCTTTTTCAGTAACATGGTTTATGCAGTTTTTCCAATTTTGTACAGAGACCTTTTCAATCCCTTGGATGACTAAATCCTTCACATCGTTCAGTTTAAAAGTCTTGTTTTCCCTGGCAACGTGTCCTTTTACTTGACTCCATATCATTTCAATGGGATTAAGCTCACAGTGATACGGGGGAAGTCTCAAAACCTTATGTCCAAATTTTTCGGCAATTTCTTCAACTCTGTATTTATCAAACATATGTTTGATTTCGCTAACTTTTTTCAACAGTTCAATCTTGATCATGTCCTGGTTCCACGTAATGTTTTTCAACGATAGCCATTCTTGAATTGCACTTTTTTTCCAAGATGTCGTCGGAATTTTTTCTTTCTTCACCGAGTGATAGGGGGCATTGTCCATCACTACAAAGCTGTTTCGTTTCAATTTAGGCATGATATCTTCAAACCACTTCTCAAAATGGTTACCATCCATTTCTTCGTGGTAGTCACCGGATTTTTTTCCTACAAAAATGTCAGCCGCATCAGGTACAAATCCTTCATCACTTCCGATATGGGTAATGATGAGTCTTCTTCCTTTTCCTTTTGGTGCAGCCAAGCCTGTTGTCAAACTTGAAGAGGAAGCTTCATTGGTGCTTTTGATGTTTTTGTCTTGCCATACTCGACTTTGTGAGTGTCCTTCATTCACCCATGTTTCATCTAAATAATAGATTGAAGCATTTTCATTCTTCAGTTCTCTAATTTTTCGTAAATAATTTCTTCGCCATAAAATTATGTCGTGTCTTTCTAAAAGCATAGCCTGCCTTTTTCGCTTTTCAAAGGAAAATCCCAAATCTTTCAGTATCCTGTACAGTGTACTTCGGCTAATGTTTGTCGAAAAAATATCCTTATCATTGTTAATTTCATTTAGAACTTTGTCCAATGTAGGAATTTCATTTCGACGAAAACAATCATGAATTTTTCGTCGGATGCACGATAAAGTAAAGTTGTCATATTTCATCATTCTTGTTCTTTTTCCAACGGCATAAGGTCGTTTTTTTCCTGGAGTACTCAAAGGACTTGTCGTCTTCTTTTCTTTTTTCAAACGAAAAACAGTTCTTTTGGAAACACCAGTTAGTTGAGACACCTTTCCGACGATTTGGTTAATGGAATCACTATGGTTTTCTTCTCGAAGTCTAGAATAAACATTCAATATGTTCCTGCGAGCTCCACTACCAATTGATTTTCCTTGCTTTGATGGCGTATACAGCTTGGATGGTGACGTTCCTTTTTCAGCCATGTTCAGAGTATCAAACACACTCCAATAAAATAGCACAAGAGAGATATGAACGTAAATACACACGCTAGCAAAGACGCAGAGCGAAATGGCGCAGACTTGGCCGGAAAGCGTATTTAGCTCGCCAGAAATGTTACCATGGAAACCGGTTTAGAATTCCGTTTCGGATATATTCATTCGCTTCGGTCAAAAAAAAATGCTTTTTACAAATAAATAACCGATTATAAAGGTTCAAAAATCACTCCTTCATTGTAGGACAATTTTTACACGTTTATATGCATTTTCTTTATTTTAAATTCCAAATCAAGTTGGAATTATTTTTCATGCGGATGAACATCATTTCTGCCTTTCCCAATACTGACAAGTTAAGGTGAAACAGAGTATAAGAAAAAAATAAATCATACTGCGAGGAATTGAATTAGTGAATACAATGGCATTTTCAAAAGCTTGTTTTCCTTTGCGAAAAAGCAGATATTGAAACTTAAATGTTAAGCAAAAGTAGAGAAATGCAATCCTCAAAATGTACTTATAAAAAAATGAAATGTGATTGATGCATGGAATATTAATATTTCTCTGATCAATGATTTATTTGAAAGCAGATATATATTTCAGTTGAAAATTAAGACATCAATCCCCCCCCCCCCTAGAGGATTAAAAAAAAAAAACTAGAAATTTACCAACTGTATAACGAAAGCAAATATTATTCTCTTATCTTGATTTCGTGGTTATCAAAAAACTATTCTCAAAAATTTTAAGTGACATGCTTGAAAAAGTTGTTAACCTTTATTTTAAATTTCAGTGTTTTAATGACCACATGGTTTACGAAATATCGATTCTCTATACAAACTGAACTTTATGAGTCTTATATTTGGTCATCAAAGTGAATTTTAAAGTTCGCAATCACTGTATCTATACTTCCTGTATTTAATTAAGATGTAGTACAAACTACTGTAAGTTGTACATTTCTGGCTTGTTTTATCACATCTCGGTTGATCTGACAATAGAAATCCCATTTCACGGAATTGTGTGTTAAAATACTTTCAAAGCGGTTTCCCAAATGCTTTGGCTGACCAACCAGTATAGTGGTTAAGGTGTTAGCCTCTAGATCGGAAGGTTCCTGGTTCGAATCCGAGTGCGGGCATGGATGTTTGTAAGCGTATAGTGTAAGGCGGCTGGTGCACTTTAAATCTGTCGTGGCCGAAAGTCCTCAAGTTGGGTTGGTGCGGAAGTTTGGAGAGTGTTGTGCCAGCTGAGGTGTTGCTTCGTCATCTGACCGTGGTTCAAAATTACGAGGTGTTGACCTCGGATCTTTCCTTTAAAGGACTGATCCCGGACCGTCGTTAATAGCCCGTTGTGTGTTGCTCTAGTACGACGTTAACTAAAATAACCCAAATGTTTTGACTCGTCGACAAGTTTTCAAAGGCAAATTTGTGGAGCCCACAATTCTAGAAAACTATATCTTATCAAATATTAAATTTGAAGTGTGGCCGTGCATGTAGTTTTGGAATTTCCCCAAATTATCTATGCAGCCGTGTGATTCGTTTAGAATTTCAAATGGATGAATAGTTGTTGTTTCTCATGCCTACACTGGCAGACCAGAGGAGTGCCAGGCCCGTAGAAGACGGCAAGATGGGTGTGCCTTCCATGTTATTGAGACCCATTGGAAGGAAGTATTACTTTGCTCGACATACATGACACATCCGTTTTACAGGAAGGCCCCTTTCATACATCCATTCACTCACACATATCGTAATTTAGATCCCAATCAGAGGCCGATAACCCCTTGATCAGGTACCCCCAGAGGTATTGATTTGGTATGGGAACATGGGGTACTTTGTGACCACGACCTATTAAACGTGCCCCAGTCACCATTAGTGAACACGACGGTCTTTAGCCAGGTCGAAGTGCCGATCTCGCAATCATCAGAATTGCAGGCTCCGCCGAGGACAGAACCCACAACAGAAGCGGCTCAATCCCATGATAGTACTTTACGCAAGTCCAACTTGATTGGCTAGTTTCACGGGCTTGGCTTCACTTGGATATATCGCCAATCTGATTGTTGCAGTAACCATTTGATTTGGAATATGCGCGTTGTTTCGTAGAATTACAAATACAATACATACACTAGCGCCTCAGCGTAAGTGTCCGACAAGTTGACTCTGATATGCTCCTCATATATATGTTGTATGGTTGTTGTTAGTAGTATTTCTTGCAAACTTATATTAAGGGTACTTATACTTTAAAGAGCTTTTCTTCGTGAAGCAACGATGGCCTAATGGCTAATGTCACCTAACTTCAGATCACCATCGGTAGCGGAGGGTGACTTCCCGAGTTCGAACCCAGCTGGGGGAAAATTTTTAGATCCTCCAAATTATTTTAAAAAAATTCCAATTTAATTCCTTTTCATTCTAATTTACTTTTCCTAATTTTTAATACCCTTTTTATATTTTCCCAAGCTTCCGTTGATTTTACATAAATAATCTAAGAACCACTCCTGAACTCACTACCAGCTGATATTTTTCCGCCCCTCTGCCGTCCCCTTTGCTTTAGGATGATGGTGTCGTATCCACCCCCTGGCTTAGGACCATTCTGATGTAACAAAAAGCATACATAAAACACTAACTTATATAATTATTAACTTATATAATAAAATGATACAATTTTCGTCTCCCACCTCTACCCACCCATAACCATGGATCTCAAAAGAAAAGAAGAAAGCAGAAAGGGAGATAAATTGCCAAAAGAAAAATTATCATGACATACGTATCTAGGTCATGTGATCCGATTAGCCAATCAAGTTGGACTTGCGTAAAGTACTATCATGGGATTGAGGCGCCTGTACCCACAACCCTTCTGATGCGAGCCCGACGCTCTACTCACTGAGCTACAGCGGCTCAAATGGATAGTATCGATACAAAATAACTTCGACCTTAAATTTTAGAACTAGCAAAGCAAAATGCACACAAACACTTTAGATTACTTGTTCAGTTCCAATCAAATCATTAAAATATAAAATAAACACAAACTAGAAGGATTTGCCTGGCATGGGGCTCTATTTTCATTAACAACATCTTTAAATCTTCAGTGAAGGATATACGGTTGTTTCGTAAAATGCATTCTAAAAGCCGAAATCCACCCCCTCCCACATAGCCCGTTCTGATGCTCCAGTACGACGTTAATTAAAAATTACCAATTACCACCCCTCTCAAAGAAAAAATGAATACTAATTTACCAACAAATGGCGCCTGATTTACCGAAAGGCCAAAGTGAGTTAATTCCTGTGAACGAATATGTTTACTTTACTCGCCGACCAACCGGTCTGGTGGTTAAGGTGTTAGCCTCTAGATCGGAAGGTACTTGATTCGAATCCGGGTCAGTGCATTGATGTTTGTAAGCGTATGGTGTAGAGGCCGGCTGGTGCATCTTAAATCTATCGTGGCCGAAAGTCCTCACGTTGGTTTGGTGTGGAAATTTGGAGAGTAGGGTGCTCGGGTGTTGAATCGTCATCTAACCGTGGTTCAAAATTAAGTGGTTTTTACCCTGTTTGCGCGCAAAAGCCTGGCGATTCTATTTCACTTACAGCAATGAGATTTGGCACACAGGTAGTCCAAATTTTTTGCATTTTGTGGGTCGCGGCGAATTTTAAAATTCAATCTAGAACATTTTAAAATGAATTTAATGAAATTTAATCATAATTAAATGCTACAGCATAGAAGAGATCACAGATTCTAAATTTATTGTTTTCGTTTCCGGCGCGCAGATGAATAATTTTTCTGACAGACGATAAAAACAAAAGTCTTTATACTGGAGTCAATTAGTTCTTTTTCTATCTCCTAGACCGTTAAAGATAAAGAAAAAATTTCAGCGGATTTGAAATCTGCGGAAAATTTCACTTTAGATCCATACCTAACAATATGATTTTCTTTATATAAATTCCTTTTAAATTGAATATATCTTTTATATTTTCGCACGAGATTGTAACATCACGGTAACTTTCCATTTCCAAAAATAAACAAATTGCATTTCGCGCCCTTCGCCTTAAAAAAAAAACATTACATTTCCTGCCTCTTTCAGTGGAGAGCAAATAAGAAAATACATTTTGAAAGGCATTGTTTAGTTCTTTTTCGTAAAAGCGGATTCGTTAAAGATAGATTAAAAATTTAAACCGATTTGAAATCTGCGGAAAATTTTATACCAGAATTATCTATATATATAATTTTCTTAAACGGCACGCAAAAAAGACGTTATTTGTTATCGCGTTTTGGCCACATTATACGATTGTTTGTTTACCACGAAGCCTCGCGCTTCAATTCAATTTATAGCGTTATCGGATGAAATTTTATTGGAAAAAAAAATGAATTTTAGTCGAGCTGTTGCAGTTAATAATAGAAATCAAAGAAAGCGGAGGATCTTTTCAGGGCCATTTAAAAAAAAAAAGGTCCTTTTCAGGACCAACAATTATAGTTCAACAAGACGCTTGCACTACAACTTTCGACAACAAACTCAATGAAAAAGCTTGGGTGGCTCGAGTGCAGGGGTAAATGTACACACAAACAACATGCTGGGTATTTAATTTCCAAATCAACGCTCACATTTCGAGTGAAATTTTGCTCAAAGTTTTAATTTGAATTCTGATTTCATATGTGCAAGTATATTTCTTTTCTGAGAAACAGCAAAACAAATTTAGATTAAAAAAATATATTTTTGGAACACATCATATTTTGTAAACAATTCCTTCTGCTAGGACACATGTCTTCATTGATGCGAGCGAAGCGAGCATATATTCGCACAGTGAAGCAATCCTCCTGGGGTTGGCGAGCAATTGCGAGCTGGGGGCGGGCCCCCTAGTACCTTATATTACGGGCTAGCCACGCAGTGTCTAGTTAATAATGTAATATAAAATATAGACAGGAAAAATAAAAGTTTCGTTTTCCTTAGTGTGTGATTGTAATTAATTTATTTTTGTACCTCTATAATTGCCTATGGTTCAGCTTAGCTCCAGCGTTTACATGCCCCTGTGGAAAACCACTGTAATAGGAAGTTGATTTGAACCTAGAGAAATGCTATTTTCTGATAGCAGTGTCAGAGTTTGAGGTAGCCCAGTTGGAAGAATCACGGATTAGCTACCGGAGGGTTGCAAGTTCGAAACTCGACCCAACCAAAGACCGTCTTGTACATGTGGGCTAGTGCACGTTAAATCTGTTGTACTTAAATGTTCTATGATGGCGTTATGTGTATTTTTTTAGATTGGGGTGCATGGGCTCAAGTGTCTCCTCATCATTTGACAGTGATTCAAAATTACGTGATGTTGTCCTTGGATTTTTCTCATTGGGATTGAATTTAGACTGTCGCCAATAGTTAATTGTGTTCCTGCTGTGCGACGTAAATTCAACTACCGTACCCGATGGCAGTTTCAATAACATTGTTATTTCAAGATAACAATTGGCAACTGATATTGCACATTGCAACAGCTTACTATAAATGTTGCTGTGATATCAGTGAAGCAATTTGGAAAGAAAATAAAGGGAAGTTTATCAATTGAGTTTCAAAGAGACTAAGTTGGAATTTTTAATTTTTAATTAACGTCGTACTAGAGCAACACAACGGGGTATTGACGACGGCGGTCCGGGATCAATCCCCAAAGGGAAGTATCTGACCACAACCCTACCTAATTTTGAACCACGGTCAGATTACGAGGCAACACATGATGTGACACCCCACTCTGCAAACTTCCACACCAACCCAACGTGATTACTTTCGGCCACGACAGATTTAAGGTGCATCAGCCGCCTCTACACCATACGCTTACAAACCTCCATGCATTATCCCGGATTGAAACCAGTAAGTTTCCGATCTAGAAGCTGAACCACCAAACCGGTTGGTCGGCAGCAGACTGACAACTGTGGTTGAAATAACGACTTAGTGTTCAGTAAAAATGAGCCAATAATTACAATTTTTACCGATTGATTCAGCTTTTAACTGTTTGTCTTACTTACCGACTGATAAAACCTAATAATAGTAGTTAATAGTAAATGTTATACCCAAGTTAAAACAAAATCTGTTCACGATAATATTGTAAAATAACAATTTTTCCAATCTGTATTTGAACCTAAAGTGAAATCAAACCTTAGATATTTGTTGTCGTCACATTCTAAGGACCTTACTTTAATACAAGTGAGAGAAAATCTCTCTCTGTCTACTGTTGACAAGAGGTGTCACTGATTAAATTTTTTTGATCTACCAGTTCCTGTAGTACATGAGCATTGATAGCCTTCTCGATTTATCATGGGAATCAGGAAGAGATATTTCGGATCAATGATTTCTCAATTAATCCTAGAGTAACATAAACCTGTTTTTTCCTTTTCGTTTCATCAAAAACTCGTATCAACGAATCATTTTCGTTAAGAGTAAATTGCCAAATTTGCGAAGACTTGATGCGGGAATTGGTTTAAAAGAAATTGCCTTGAGAAACTCATCAGGAAAAAGTTGTGATCTATCTTGAGAACAAGTCTACGAAACGAAGTATGGATGCCAAAATTCCTTGTCGTACTCGTATCTCAATCAATTGTACTCTTATTTCTGTGTTTCAACATTTTGCTCTCACTTTATAAGAAATTGTGTTACGAAAATATTCTTCTATGTCACCAGCACATCAAATTAAGTAAAACTGTTTGACACGGAGGAGAGAGGTATTCTCTTAGACCTGATGAAAACAAGGCTTCCTTAGCCCTAACGAGAACCAGGCTTCCTTAGCCTTAATGAGATTGGTCCATCCACAACCTTGTTTAGTTTGTTGTCAATAAATATTGTTTTTGTCACAACGAATTGTGTTAATTAAAATGCAGTCTACTATAGAGCTTTGGGAGTAACACATCATTTATCTCAAAATTGTTCCCAAACTCGAGTTAAGCAATTAAATTTAACCAATCTGAAGAGCTTTAAAAACGAATTTGGAACAGACATTTCATCCTGTTTTGAGTTGGTACACCAACACCTTCATGAGTGACCTGAAAATTATTATTGGGTTGAGGCAAACGTTCGTCCCGTTTTTGGTGCTAGATGGCATTGAAAAGCAAAACCGATTTGATGTTATTTGAAAGTAGGAATTTCATAAAGTACAGTGAAACTTAGATTAACCGTCAGGGTCGGGACCCGGACGATTAATCGAATAGACGGATAACAGAAAAAACTTAAATATCAACCCACACCAACCATTGTAGATGAACGAATGATAAAAAAATGCACGTTTACGAACTGAAAATACACTGTGCATGCATAATTGTATTTTGTTTTACAGAAACAAACCATATACAAAAGACCGTACATACATATACAAATTTTATAACAATCTGTCATTTTCTTTGTGTACGTACTAATAACTTTTAAAGATTTTATTAATTAACTTTTAATAACGGACTAACAGTTAAGAGAGGGACGCTTAATAGAAGTTTCACGGTACGTGGGGGAAAAGTGTGTTATTGGGTAGTGCTTTTTCGTTAGGCATTAGAAATAGCAGGAAATAAGAATTTTCGACAAATAATGCTTTTCTATTTCCAAAAAGCAGAGTGCTTCGCAGGCGCTGAAGAAGATATACACTACCCTACAATAATGGACCGGACGCCAGCGGATTTGCATTCAATGCGACCACTTGTTTGGGGGTATTTTTCGTGGTATAGCCTGTATAACATCGAGATAAAAGAAATGACATTTTTTAAAGAAATAAAAAAAAATTTATTCACAAATTGGTTGCGATATCACAGTCACAACTACATCTCATCATACGTAGAAAACATAACGGCTGAAACATGCCACTCTGACACAGCACCATGTCCACTCTTCAAAGAAACATCCAATCGACTAAAAAACAGTTTAAAAAAAAAACTTTTCACCAACGTTATACATAAAAGAAATAATAAGCTTCCGGAAAAACCATTTAAGCTCACATAAATATGTCAAAAGAAAAAGATATCCTTTCCAAGAGTAATAAGAAGTATAAATAAACACAGGAAGTATCGCAATGTCTTGTAAAAAGGAAAAAGAAATGCTATCATTATATTTAAAAGATATTCCGGAAGTATACGTTACACCTGGGACCTTTGCATGTTGTTTCTGGTCAATTGAATGCCGACGCCTACATGAACATTTTGGACAATCAGGTTCTTCTTACGCTCTGGCAATTTTATGGAATGGACGAATGTTACTACCAGGAAGACAACGCTCCATGTCATGTTGCAGCTTCTATCGAGCAGTGATATCGAGATATGGATGTAAAACATTTTCCCTGGCCTGCTCAGAGTCCCGACGTAAATCCCATAGAGCATATGTGAGACGCGTTAGGGCGACGCTTACGGACCAGGGAACCACGTCCGAAATCTACCGCTGAGCTGGCGACATTCTTGCAGCAGGAATACACACAAATACCCATAGCTGTTTATCAAAACCTTGTTGAATGTATGCCCAGAAGGGTTGGCAGTGTAATTTCAGCACGTGGGGGGGGGGGTCGTCCCCCTATTAAAGCATGTATTATTTCTCTTATACCATCACATTTTGCTGTCCGGTCCATTATTGTAGGGTAGTGTATTGTTGTGTCGGATGAGGCACGATTCCACGTGCCGCAGGTGGTTCAGAAAGTTTCGTCACCTGGATCAGTTCTTTAGCCAGACACTTCAGAGCTTCTACGAACGCGGGATTATGCAGCTACCGGAGAGAGATGGAGAATGGCCATCGAACAGAACGGTTCACATTATACTGAGTAAATGTAATTTTTAGTAAATAAAAAAAATCGATTTTTTTTTGTCAAAAAACCGGGACGAAATTTTGCATTTAGCCAATACAAAATTCGAGTTGAACGTTTTCCCAATTCTCATATTTTACTTGTTGAGGTTTGTAAAAATTTACGCAGAGAAATATTTCCTCTTGTGGTGAATTGTCCCTAAATTCATTTACGATTAAGTAGCTGTAAATTGCCATAGCCATGAAAAGATGTCGACTGGTTCAATGATTAACGAGGCAGGTAAAAATTATCGGAGACCAAAGAGTAGCCAAGCTCCATATCAGTGATGGGAATCACGATAGAAAGCATTATTTATAAACTTGTTAATTAATTACTTGTTCCTGCCTTCAAAGTGACAACGTAGCATTTCCATTATCCGCTTGTAAACGTCCAAAAACATAGATATCAACGAGTTTTGTGCAATCTTCAAAATCTGTTAAGCTTTTGGTTTTCTCTGTAATGTTTAACTAGCAGGCCAGCACGGCGTTGCCCGTGACAGTCATTTCGAATCCTTACTAATACTGAAAACACAAAAGGAAAATAATTTTTTTTTTAAGAATGAGTTCCAACTTTCACCCGACATGACAAGGGTTACAATAGACAAATTTTTTTTTTTAATAAACTCTCATTTGAGGTATTGATTGGGTGTAAAATTTTCCGCAGATTTCAAGACGACAGCGAAGATAGAAAACCTCAAATAGTTTTTGTCCGTGACAAAGTTAAAATCTTCAGCAAGAAAGTTATGCTAAATCAGAACGTAAATCAAACTAACCTTTCTTCAATTGAGGAGCTGTGACGTCATAACTTAACACAGTTTCAAAGGACGAAAATCGCAAAATCCTTTGATTTCTTCAATCGAGTAGCTGTAACGTCAGCTCCGCGAAAAGAATGAATAGAGAGTAAAAACTAATAACTTAATTTAAAAATATTATAAATTATTTTAAAATTCGGGTTGGACATACAGTTCTTACAAAATTAGGACCACCTGTGTGCCAAATTTCTTTATTGTAAGTACCATAGATTCATCAGGTCACTGCACACAGAGATACAGACACACAGGCACTTCCTTTCATATTAGTAGATGACAGTTTTGTCTATGACAGTTTTGCAGTTGATATAAAGCCATACACTGCAGTACCTAACGCTTCGGGTGGTCGTTTGAGTGAGATATCTCGTCAGAGAAAAACCGACCAGATCTTGATCTCGTCATCATAAAAAAATAAGTACGATCTTGATGACGAGATACCTTGTTGAAACCACTTGGAGGGTTAAATATTTGAAACCCCCGTCTTATAAACCCCGTCGCCTCGAAGTGATTTCCACGCTCTGTCGCATCCATCAAGATCTTACCAACTCTACTAATTACGAGATATCTCGTCATCACGAAATTGATGATTTTTTTATGATGACTATGTCAAGATCTGGTCAGTAATCTTCAAATGATCGTGATCAGTTTTTCTAACGACTAGGTAAAGTAATGTAAAGGTAAATTAACGACTAGGTAAAATTAACGTCGTACTAGAGCAGCACAACGGGGTTTTGATGACGGTCCGGGATCAATCCCTGAAGGGAAAGATTCGATGACAACACCACGTAGTTTCGAACCCCGGTCAGATGATGAGGCAACACCTGAGCTGGAACCCCACTCTCCAAACTTCCACACCAACCCAACGTGAGGACTTACGGCCACGATAGAATTAAGGTACACCAGCCGCCTGTACACAATACGCTTACAAATTTTCCACGCACTGACCCATATTCGAACCAGGAACCTTCCGATCTGGAGACTAACATCTTAACCACCTTACTACCAGGTTTGCTAACGACGAGATACCTAATGGAAACAAGCACCAGGAGAGTTTACAGCTTGTATCGACAATTTTGAGGATCAAATTAAAAGATTCCCTTTTCTTTGATTTGTAGATTTAGACACTTTGTGTTAGCTCATTATCTGGGTAAATTTGCTTGAGAAACTGTGAGTAAGATGCGTTATGATATTCAGTAATCCAAGACAGTATGTATCTAGCATGAAATAATTCAGTACCTCTACACCTTTCCAAGTCAGACGGGTAAATCAGTATTTAACGCAACCACTTACCTTTAACACGGAAAGTAGTGTGGTGCAGTTTGGTATATCAGTGAAAATGGGTTCAGAAATTTTTGATTTCCTTCTTTGTCCCATGAGTCATTTTTTTTCCAAGTTTGATAGTCTATATATATGTAAACGCGCGAAACACGGAAAAACTAAATTTAGAATCTGTGATCTTATAAGCTGTTTGCATTTTAAAGAAAACAATAATAATTAAATATGTAATTAAATTAATTTTTAAATGTTCTAGATTGAATTTTAAAATTCGGCTTCGTACAAAAAAATTCGGACCATCGATTTGTGCCGAATCCGATTACTATAAGTGCCATAGATTCGTCAGGAACTTGCACATAACAAACAAACACTTCCTCTTATAATAGTAGAAAAGGATGTCGGTGTGTATATTCTCTATACAAATCTACTATATACGCTTGACCAATCCACACTAAATTTGGTACACTTATACTCTTTAGAACACTGCGGGAAACATAGGCTGTTTCTTTCCTGTCTTCAGACCAATCTGTAGTCATGAAAATTGCACACAAGTAGTCCTAAAAGTGCCCTTCGAAGCCCCAATTTTAAAATATAAAGTTTGTTTTTCTGCATTAATTGGTCATGAACAAGGAAACACGTTCTACAGGGTTTTTGTATTTGAGATAATACAGGGAAATGTCGAGGTCATATTTTAAACTCGAGCAGCGCAAAGGTTGTTCAGCTAGATAATAAGAGAGTAAAGGAAGACCTCTCCAGGTCTCTCATACTAGAGATAGAGAGAGAGAGAGAAGAAGGTGTTATGATTTGTACGCAGAAAGTACTCAGATAGCCTAAAGCCCTGTTTACCCGAGCTTAGTGCTAATCATTAGTACTAACAGCTCGTACTAATATCGGCACCTGTAAGCCCGAAGTATTAGTACTAAGCGTTTGTAAAAATGCGAGTGAGAGTGAATAGTAGCTGATCCTATTTTACTAAGTGCTTAATGTGAGTGGTTAGTTCTAATGATTAGCACTAAGCTCGTGTAAAGAGGGCTTGATCCAGGGGTGCCCAGACTGTGGTCCTCCGTTAATTTGCTTAGTCCAGGTGTGCCCAGACCGCGGTCCTCCGTTAATTTGCTTAGTCCAGGGGTGCCCAGACTATGGTCCTCCGTTAATTTGCTTAGTCCAGGGGTGCCCAGACCGCGGTCCTCCGTTAATTTGCTTAATCCAGGTGTGCCCAGACCGCGGTTTCCGTTAATTTGCTTAATCCAGGTGTGCCCAGACCGCGGTCCTCCGTTAATTTGTTGCCGACCCACCTCACCATGCGTTATTTTATCTTGAACAAGTGACACAAAACTTCGTTACGAGATAATGTGTCACTCGTTGGATTGGTATATACGTCGGTGAACAAACTTCATGATGCAAACGAATCGAAAAATAGGAACCGCTTTGACTAATGAAAATTTAGACTACCTGGTGGAAAAACCTTTTATTTCAGCTGATCCAATAAAAGTTACAACCCAATGTATATAAAAAAATAGGATCAAATCTAAAGAAAAACGATTAGTTTATTTGCTCTCCTAAAATATGTAGTTTTTAGACACTTTGCGACCTTTTGCACTTGTTATGTTAGATAATTTCATGTTTTTTTGGCGGCCCTCCCATTAGTGACAGTGAATCTATGTGGTCTTTGGTCTTAATCAGTCTTTGCCTTCCCGGTTTAACCAGTGCAGTGAGACGACGCGAAAAATTTACATTTCCAAAAGTCACAGTGAATCATATGTGGTTTTTGGTCTTAATCAGTCTGTGCTTTCCCGGTTTAACAGGATCAATGAGACGAAGCGAAAAATGTACATTTCCACAAGTCCCCGTGAATCTATGTGGTCCTTGGTCTTAATCAGTCTGTGCCTTCCCGTTTTAACCAGTGCAGTGAGACGACGCGAAAAATTTACATTTCCAAAAGTCACAGTGAATCATATGTGGTTTTTGGTCTTAATCAGTCTGTGCTTTCCCGGTTTAACAGGATCAATGAGACGAAGCGAAAAATGTACATTTCCACAAGTCCCCGTGAATCTATGTGGTCCTTGGTCTTAATCAGTCTGTGCCTTCCCGTTTTAACCAGTGCAGTGAGACGACGCGAAAAATGTACATTTCCATAAGTCACAGTGAATCATACGTGGTCTTTGGTCTTAATCAGTCTGTGCTTTCCCGGTTTAACAGGATCAATGAGACGAAGCGAAAAATGTACATTTCCACAAGTCCCCGTGAATCTATGTGGTCCTTGGTCTTAATCAGTCTTTGCCTTCCCGTTTTAACCAGTGCAGTGAGACGACGCGAAAAATGTACATTTCCATAAGTCACAGTGAATCATACGTGGTCTTTGGTCTTAATCAGTCTGTGCTTTCCCGGTTTAACAGGATCAATGAGACGAAGCGAAAAATGTACATCTCCACAAGTCACCGTGAATCTATGTGGTCCTTGGTCTTAATCAGTCTTTGCCTTCCCGTTTTAACCAGTGCAGTGAGACGACGCGAAAAATGTACATTTCCATAAGTCACAGTGAATCATACGTGGTCTTTGGTCTTAATCAGTCTGTGCTTTCCCGGTTTAACAGGATCAATGAGACGAAGCGAAAAATGTACATTTCCACAAGTCCCCGTGAATCTATGTGGTCCTTGGTCTTAATCAGTATTTGCCTTCCCGTTTTAACCAGTGCAGTGAGACGACGCGAAAAATGTACATTTCCATAAGTCACAGTGAATCATACGTGGTCTTTGGTCTTAATCAGTCTGTGCTTTCCCGGTTTAACAGGATCAATGAGACTTTGCGAAAAATGTACATTTCCACAAGTCCCCGTGAATCTATGTGGTCCTTGGTCTTAATCAGTCTGTGCCTTCCCGGTTTAACCGGTGCAATGAAACGACGCGAAAAATGTACATTTCCCGTTTTTTTTACCGAAAATAGAAACGAATCTATGGCGCAGTATTTGTCTTACGTGACTCGAGTATCCATACAGTATGATTCAGAAAGCTTTATCAATTTTTATAGCAGTGGTACTGCTAGACTTCGACAGTGTCTTTCAGTCATATTTTTATTTTTGCTGATTTAAGGTGCTTGATATAAACAAAATGTACTGATAATAACTGTGTTTGTTAACATTGTTTCAAATACAAGTGTACAAACTTGCGACTAAACAATAGCAGCGATTGAAAAGTTGCAATTGGTCCTATTTTTCTGCGACGCGTCTGTCGCTCTACCCAATGAATCGCACAGACAGGCATGGACATGCACCTACTTGAGATAGTTTAGTCGCAGTTCTGAAGCAGTCTTGTTCTGGTCTCTGTTTAAAACAATGGAAATACTTGTCTATAATATCGGACAACGAATCTACCGGAGGTGATGATGGACGAATATTAATAGCAATTGATAGATACTGAGTTACTTATTTTAAAAAATCGAAAAGAAGAATTTAAAGATTGTTATTGATGGACCAATTATTCCCAACAATTCATCCAAACTACTTTTTGTCATTCGGTAATACTGGAAACACTGCAGGGTGCTCACATAAATCTTCAAATAACTTGTAAAACTGCCCTTTCAATAATCTCTGACTTGCTATTGAATGTGCCCAGTTACGATGTTTCCTCCGTTTACATCTCTCCCGAAGCAAAAGAGCAATCGTACAAGAAGTTTCAATGACATCCATTGAACTGTTTTAATTCAACGATTTATCTATCGCAGTGTGTGTACCTTGTAGATTTTTGCGGCAGCGATTTTTTAATCGCTGCGACTAGAAATCGCAAGTGGCGGCCTAGCCATACTCTAGAATGTCCACTCGAAAATGACTCATTCTGCGGGATCAGATACCCTCTCCCCCAGTGTCCATTTCCCTGCAACTGCATAAGATATCGACAAGAAGGAAATGATTGTGAAGGAAGAATAGCAAAATTATGGGGTACGAATGACGTCATGTCACGTGATTGTTCGGAAAAGGGGGTGCAGAGTCATCGAGTGAAGTGAAGGGGAGCGATGACTTTTTGATTGGTGCTGGAAGGATGCGAAAAGGGGACAATGAATGAGAAAGGGCCCGTTTTGGCGACGTTTTCTTCTCTCCATCACAGTTGACAGTCTTCGAATTTATAAATGATATTCTGGAAATAAAAGTGTTTTTTCTAAGAGAAAAGTGATATTCCAATCGTAGAATCTGTGGTAAAATGGCCCTGACTGGAACAAAAGTTAAATAAAAGTCACGTTTTTGCAGGCAATAAATGAAAATATATCTCCGAATATGTCCCTATGCAACATTAGAAATGTTTTATAAAATTATATAACTGGATAATACTAGTTTATATGTCTTTATATGAGGGCTATCAGAGAAAGAGTGGCCTAAATTACAAAAACCCAAACATTTTATTATCGCCATTTATTAAAACTTTTTTTTTGAAATATGCAGGTGCAAGTTTTTTAAATTAAAAAATAAATTACTGTTGATTGAAAAAAAAATGTTTAGAATCCCAAATAATATTGTGGATAAATAAAAAAATGGTGCCAGGGAAATCCCTTTTTTTCTTTTTGGGTTTGTTGGTGTTTTAGGCCACTCTTGCTCTGATACCTTCCTATATAATAGTGACTTTTATTATTTGAATTGTGAAATTACTGCGAGTGTGGAGTATCAGGATTGAAAGGAAAACGAGATTAAGTAGGCAAATATAAGAAATTATCCGAAGCTGCACTAAAAAATGATTTAAATGAAAGTATCGACCCAAATAAAGCTGAAAGATGCAGAAATGAAAATATTCAACTTCCAAAACTAAACATTGCCAGATTTTGTGGAGACTAGCTATTGATTGGACTTCTGGAACTCATAAGAAGTCGCTATTCATAAAAATGATTTCTTGAGCGAAAAAGAGAAATTCGCTTATTTAAAAACTTATTTAGAGTTAGGATAGCTTTATAGTCGTTTCGGGTGTCTTTTTTAACTAAGAACAATTTCGATCCTTCAATACAATAGTTATATATGAAGAAAAGGTATGGGAGAATAGATTTAACTAGGGGGCCTGCCCCCTGCTCGCTAACGCTCGCCAACCCCCGGAGGATTGCTTCGCAATCCTCATTGGTTCGCTGCGCGAACCTATGCTCGCTTCGCTCGCCTCAATGAAGACATGTGTCCTAGCAGAAGGGATTGTTTACAAAATATGTTACCAAAAAAATGTTTTTCAAATCTAAATTTGCTGTATTACAGAAAAAATATATACAGTATCTCTAAAATCAGAATTTAAATGAAAACTTTGTGCAAATTTTGACTCGAAATGTGAGCGTTGCTTTGGAAATTGAATACCCAGCATGTTTTTGTGTGTACATTTTCCCAGCACTCAAACGACCCACACTTTGTCATTGAGTTTTTTCCGAAAGTTGTAGTGCAAGCGTCTTGTTGAACTATAATTGTTGGCCCTGAAAAAGACCGTTTTTTAAATGGCCCTGAAAAGATCCTCCGCTTTCTTTGATTTCTATTATAAACTAACTGCAACAACTCATTAAAATTTCCTTTTTTTTTTCAATAAAATTTCATCCGATAACGCTATAAATTCAATCGATGCGCGAGATTTCGCGATAAACAAACAATTGTACAGTGCTGCCAAAACGCGATTACAAATAACGTCTTTTTTGCGTGCCACGTAAGAGAATTATATGTATAGATAATCACACACAGCGCAGTTCACATATGAACAAACTTTTAATGATAGAACCTGTACGTGTTCCAACGTGTCAGCGTTGAGGAAATTGTATGACGCGATTCAAGTCCAGATTCGAACTCTATAGATTCCTGAAGTTGCAACTGGCACGTATAGTAATATCTTATCCCCCTGATATTTCCGAAAATCCCGAAAGAGAAAAATTTAGATTAATTAGGCAACGAAAAATGAGTGAATTATTTGATATCAAATATTTAATTGAATTTTTAAAGCAGGAAGTAGAATGGTCGCGAGGCATCCATTTTATTAGCTAACCCTACAAGTGTAAGTGGAAATGAATGGTCCTTACGTAACAGATTAAAAGTCCTTCGCTAATATATCAAAACGGTCAAAATAAGCATCATGTCAGCCTTAAACGAGACCCACCACAGGCAAACATCCCAACAGCAACATCCTTAACAACTACTGGGAATGAAATTTATTTTTTCTTCCGATAGGTCCCATGTCGCTTCTATTGACAGTAATTGAAAGAAAGATTCCCTCTGAACCCATGGTAAAAATGTTTCCCATATTTAAAACGCAGGTACATATCTAAGTTATGTTGGAAAAGAGATCAGATGTGTAAGGAATTGCAAGCAGCGTCATAATTATTTGATGTATGGAAAGACATACTCCGCAAGCGAATCCATTAATAACGAACCAGAACAAGAGATGACTCCCGTACCTCCGCTACATTGATAAAAAAATAAACAGGAAATAGATTAATCAGGATTCAGTTTTATTATAAACATTCCCTGCCATGGTTGAAACAAATCAGAAAAATGAAGTGGTTTGAATACTGCTTGACAGCTGTAGCAATAGAACATTCGTGAAAAGGTGAATAGCTGACTCATTAGGGTTGAAGGTCATTCGGCAAGAAGTGTTTATACATGCGCTGTTACGATTCGAGCTGAGACCCAAGATATTTATGGTTTAGTTGAGTTCGAGTTTCAAAATGGAACTAAACTTTATCAAATTTGAAGTGGTGGTCATTTAGTCCATTCAAGTTCCTTCTCAATAGGTTAACACTTCTGGGTTAGAACATTGCTTTCAAGAAAGGAATCGAATTAGCCTGTACTGGAACCACAAATGGAGATACACATCCTAATAGAGCAGTGGTCGGCAAACTCAAGTGAAAAGAGCCAAAGATTACCAGTGCCATGATTAAGATTTCTTTGGAGCGCTAAATTTCTTTTTGAGAACCATGTTTTTAGAAGTTGGTTGAAGATTGCCACAAACCAGGTATAATAATAATAATATTTATGGACAAAAAATATTTTTACATTAAAATAAAAATAGGACAAAACACGCACATGTGTGTGTGTAATGCGATTAATGACCTTGAAATTTCCTTGGAAAGTTTGGATAAGTCGGGATTGTATGTCGTTGTTTTTAATTTCAACCTGGTTTCCAGGTTCTCATCAATAAGATGATTTCTAAATTTACTTTCGATAAGGTTCATGCTTGAAAAAGATTGTTCGCATGAATATGTAGAGCCGCAGAATACTTCCCTCATTTCAAATTGTTTAATGTTCGATGTTCTTGGAAAATGAATAATGTTTCTCTTTCAAAATCTTGAGCAAAAAGGAATAATTTGTTTTTGAACAAAATAACTTCTTCCAACATCGAAAAAATTGTGTTTCCTTTCCCCAGTAGTTCACGATTATAATTGTTTAGATAAGACGTAACGCCTACCATGAAATAAAATTTTTGAATCCACTAATCGTTCGTTAGTTTAAGATAGTCAACGCCCTTCTCAAGGGGAAATGCTTTAATTTCAAACAATCAGGAAGCGAAACATTTTAAAACGTTTCCTCTTGAAAGCAAACGTACCTTAATATGCAGCAAAAGATACGCGTATTACCTCCATTTAAACTAAAAATCCTTTAAATTGGCGATGTTAACCCTTCTTTGCATGATTTTTTCTTTATTGGTGAAATAAATCAAGGTGATATAATTCATGTTCAAAATTAAAGGAAAAATGGTTAAAAAAATCTTAGTATATATTTATAGTATAAATTTAGCAAAAAACAATAGGATGGTATCATGTGGTATTTTTTAAATTAAACGCAAACTTTTTCAGAAATTGCTCTAAAAATAACAGAAACACATGTTACAAACCTTTCTTCCACTCATGTTCACTTTTTTAGCAATAGAAACTCAAATATAATAAAACAATATTAAAAATGAAATCATACTTTTATTGCAACTACAACAAACAGCGGAATGACAACTTCAAGCTCGTTTTACTGATAGTGACACTTGCTTATTTTTGACAGCTATTTTTTTTTATGCAATGGACATTAAAAAAATATCCAGACACGATCAACTTAGTGAACTTGTTCTTTTATATAATTTTTGGGCATTCAATGTTATGATGGAAATTTCCACCATTATGCAAAGAAGGGTTAAAGAGCTTTAGCTACAATTGTGTTGACAATCTTGATCACCAATTCCATAACATTACAAATTTCTTCTGGAAATGCCTGCGCACAAGGCGCTTCTTGATCAATGATGCAATGGTAAACAAGTATCTCGTGATTAATTTTTTCCTTCAAAATAGAAACAAGACCTTTTCTAACTCTAGTCATACTTTTAGCCGAATCTGTTGAAATTGAAACAATTTTATCGAGTGTAGTAAGATGTTTCTCCATGCAATCATTCAATGTCAGTATTTGCAATAACCTCGCCACGTGTATGACCTTTCAGTGGCAATTATCATAAAAAGTTCTTTAGGACCCGAAGAACCAGACAAATCGAACAAAAAGTGAAACTTACGCTTGGGTTATTTATGTCACAAGATTTCGTCAACAGCTATTATAATAAGGCTGCAAAAGCTGAAACCAATTTAAGATCTTCGATTTGTTGATTGGTTATATTCGCAGACGTTTTGACTGTTCTGTATTTTACTGTTTTAGCAAACAGAGGTATCTCTTTATTTTTATGAGAATTTTTGCCCTGTTCTTAAAATTTTGAAATAGCTCTTCCGATGCATTTATAAAACAAATCTTAATGTATTCACCGTCTGTGTATGGTTTGCCTCCCTTAGCAATCCCTTCACTAACAATAAAGCTTGCAATATGGAAGTTGTTGGAAGATTGCACCCAATAATTAAATACAGAACTTGAATTTTCTTGACTCTTCTGAAGTTCTTCAACTGCTTTTTTACTCGTATCACCGGTGGAATATTTACTGCCAACATTTGGTCGAAGTCGATTCGTGGCAGAGTCGCACACAAGTGGCTAAAGAGTGGTTTGCCAACCACAGCTCTAGTACGACGTTAATTAAAAATAACCAATTACCATGACCTTGCTCCATCTCATAGATTCTAATTTTGTCACTGTTCCCACAGTTCATTCTTAATTGCGCTGTCATTCATAATGGAGATAATTCAAGTTAACCAAATAAATACTACCCGTACAATGATGTCTTATATTTTTCTATCGACCCCTAGCAATGTTCGATCGATCACATTGGCGACCACTGCTTAGGCCCATGGTGATTCCTTGTGAGAAAGAGTGACGTGAATCCTCATAACTGGGTGGTTGTAAAATAACAGGTGGTCCCTTCTCTAGAAAAATGATTAAATATTCAATATGAAAGGTATCAACCCACCAATAATTGTTTGAAATTTTAACAACACAGTGAAAAGAATGAAACGGGAAAACTTTTTTCTGCTGAATAGATTTCTTGATGAGAAATGAATCAGGAAATTCCGCTCGTTCAACAACGAACTGTTTTCGAAGAATATACTTTTCAGAAAAAGAATATTTTAGTCGTAAAATAAAAATTATAAGAGAAAATTATGTTATTCGCTCTCAAAAACATCCCAACACAATAAAAGCAACGCAAATAACCCACTCTACAGTTCGAAAGGTTCTGAACAAGTTGAAAAAGGAAACCAACGGAAAAGAACAAAGCAAATCAAACGTACTTCTAAACGAGAAACACGGTAACCCAGCAAACAAGAAATACCCCGTGAGTTCTAAAATCGAAGAAATGGCTGGAAAGAAATGAAATGAGATCCTCCTAAGGAAAGGGTATTCCTTAAAGGGAACCCAATTTAAGGGGGCATGGAATTTCGAAGGAGATTAGAAAAAAAAGCAGCCAGCGATGTAAACAAACGGGTACCAATCAGAGACACGGACGAAACAAGGGAAACAGTGTATCAAGGAAGCCAATTGTTCTTCAGATCTCCCCCACTTCATATGATCATTCGATTCACGAACACGTATCTTTCCCTTTAGATTTTAAATACTTATGGCGAAACAAGGTTTAAATTTATTCTGTGTAGGGTTTGAGAAACGGTTACCTAAAACATCATTACCTTTTTTTAGCGATGATTTTATTATTTTTTAAAAGCACAATACGCAGTAGTGTAACGTAGTGGACCGAGTGGTGAAAATGAAACAGCCTAGTTTAAAAATAACTTGCATTTTATTTTGCAATACATTATATGTACACTTTGTACATTACAGATTTGCATCCCTATGACATGGGTGGTGCGAAACAGGCGAAAAAAACAGCCGCGGCCTCATCAACGAGCACCGCAAAACCAAAACCTCCGCTTCCCTCGAGATCTCCAAGGAATCTGCCTTTGTCGGCAGACCCCTCATTCCGCCAGCCACAAATCACTGGCACCCCAAAACAAACGGGGCAGCTGTTGCGACATTCACCAGCACGGCTCGGGCATATGTTTCAGGAATTTGGAATCAAAGGTCAGTGGCGGTGTCTGCGATGTCACAGTAGTAACCTTTAGTGTGGGAAATCATGCCGCCAGAAATCTGATCTAAACATCGGAGTACCGTCATCTAACAATTCGACGTACAACTGAGTAAAGTCAAACATTTATTTGAAGTAATTTGAATATTATTTACAGAAAAAGTCGTGGGTACAGCAATTGACATTGAACTGCCTAGGATCCAGGAATGTGGCTACAAAATTCAGAGTCTAGAGGATTCGTCGGTTCCTCTCCAATCCTACGTTTCATCTCTCTATAACTTTGACAGAGCAACCGCTTAGTTGCGGATCCAAAGACCTACGAAGGGGGTTTTCAGTTTGAACTCCGACCTCACATCTGCAAGAAAAGGGTTTGAAGTTTCCCGTGCGTTCCGACTGGAGTTCATAAGGTCGGGATCTTGGGCTCATCTTCCGTTATCTTACGGAGACCCAAAGTGCAGGTGTTGAGATTATTTATCGCGTCGGGGTTGATCTGAATTCCAGATGTGGGGGTGGGAGAGTGACTGGTACATCGGTAAAAAAAAACCATCGGTAATGAAATGGATATGCTGGAATCCAGCTGGTTGAGGAATCCTATAGATTAGTTTCACCTTCGAACTTCGGCCCGAAAATTGCACAGACCAAAAAAGGGGTAAGAAGGAAAGTAAACTTACCCCATACCAAACAAGAACATAAATTTGCGCCATTGGGGCAAGTGAAGGAACTGGTTATAATTATGCCCCCTTGACATAAGAAAAAAAGCACGGATACTGCTACCTTTCCGTCCACGAATGTCTGAAGGATATGCTTTCAGAAGCCGGCAATTAACAATCTCTTCTGTACTCTTAACCCTCCAAGAGGTTTGGACGAGGTAATTCCATCGTCCATCAATATCCGACGCATTTTGCTGATCGCGATATATCTCGTAACCAAGACTGTTGGCGCATGCGCACCTCTCGTTCCGTGGTCACGTGGCATCAGAGCATCGAATGATTTGTATGGACGCTGAAACGGCTCAGCAACGAACAGACGCGGATACTTCTGTATAACTCTCGGGGAAATTCACAATTAAATAATATCCGGCTATTTTACCTATATTGTGCATATTCGCAGTGTATAAAATCAAATCAGAAAAGGCAGCTGGTGGTTCGTCGAATTATTTGTTGGTGAAAATACTGAGGTATTGCCGGATTTTTTTTTTACTATGACAAGAAGAAGACGACATAACCACCAGGAGGGTTAATATCCTTTGGAAATTGGCCATTCTCTGGTTGGTTAGGATTGTTCAGCTTAAGGTCGCCGTCCCTTTGAGCTAGCTAACACTGATCTGCATCTACAGAAATTTTTAAGGATAGTGGAAAGCTATACAAGATCTGTTCGAAATAAAAACACTCCATGACGGATAACGCACTAAGCAAATGTATATCTATCTCAACAGTGATACATTATACACGCTCGGCTGATTTTCAATGTATATTCGTGGAGCCTCGTGTCTAGGCTTTTAATCTGTTCAAGACGAACACCCACCTCCTTCTGAAGCATTAATTTCATTTCTTTTAAGGTGTTCCAAGAATATTCACCACTGAGAGAATTAGCCTTTGGAAACCGTCGGCCTTTCGATGGTTGGTTAGTTTCATCTCATCCCTCCGAGGTAGCTAACACTGATTTGCAGCTACAGAAATTTTAAAGGACATTGGAAAGCAATGCAAGGACTTTTCGAAATAAAAACACCCCATGTCGGATAACGCACTGAGCAAATATCTCAGCAATGATACATTATCCACACTCGGCTGATTTTCAATGTAAATTTGTGGAGCCTCGTTTCTATGCCCCCCCCCCTTCTTCCGAAGCATTGATTTAATTTCTCTTAGCTCATGGAAGAATATTCACACCACTAAGAGAACAAGCCTTAGGAAACCGTCGGCCTTTCGATGGTTGGTTAGTTTCATCTCATCCCTCTGAGCTAGGTAACACTGATATGCAGCTACAGAAAGCTTAAGGACATTGGAAAGCAATGCAAGGACTTTTCGAAATAAAAACACTCCATGACGGATAACGCACTGAGCAAATATCTCAGCAGTGATACATTATCCAAGCTCGGCTGATTTTCAATGTAAATTTGTGGAGCCTCGTGTCTATGCTTCTGATCCATTTAAAACGAACCCCCCCCCCTCTTCCGAAGCATTGATTTCATTTCTCTTTGCTCATCGAAGAATATTCACACCACTAAGAGAACAAGCCTTAGGAAATCGTCGGCCTTTCGATGGGTGGTTAGTTTTATCTGAAGGTCGCCATCCCTTTGAGCTAGCTAACACTGATTTGCAGCTACAGAAATTTTAATGGATATTGGAAAGCTATTCAAGGACTTTTCGAAACAAAAACGCCCCATGTCGGATAACGCACTGAGCAAATATCTCAGCAATGATACATTATCCACGCTCGGCTGTTTTTCAATGTAAATTTGTGGAGCCTCGTGTCTACGCTTTTAACCCATTTAAGACGACCCCCCCCCTCCTTCCTAAGCATTCATTTCATTTCTTTAGAACTGCTCCAAGCACATTCACACATAGAATCGTCTGACTAGAACGAGCACGGGTCGACACATCTCAACCCTCGAGCCCGTTTAGCATCCATTTGTATTTGTAAATCACTCGACGAACCTTTTAAGTAAATCAATCGGATATCGCTTAAGGCCGCGGCAGAAGCGACTGGCGACGTGATTTTCTGAAAAACTTTCTCATAACTGGTATTTGATCAGTTGGCGATGGCATTAAGGGGGAAGAGTGTGTCATGGGTTCGACTGGAAGTTGTATTTGCTCGCAGGGAGATGTCTGCAATTGGAGACGGCCGTCGATTCCTCCTTTTTCGATTTTTGTTATTGTTATTACGTCGCCTTTTCTTTTCGGGGCCCCTTTCTGAAGGAGTGATGAAAACAAATTATTCTTCCGCTACTATGCTTTTTGGAGGATCCTTCGCGTCTTCCGGAAACAAAAATGTGTAAGTAGTTTAGCGCTTCAAAAGAGGAGGGGGGGGGTTGCTGTTTTGTATGTTGCGTGTGGAGTAAATTGAAATTCGGGGAACTGGGGCTCGGTGGGTTATCAAAGAGTAGGCCTCCCGTTTCGAATTATTCTGTGACGTAGGTTTTTTATGGATGGGTAGGAATTTGAAATAAGGGTGACGAGGAATTGTGTGGGAAATCGTGTTCTACACGCGTAAAATGTGAAGATGGTTTCGAACAGTTTGTGCAGATTGTTTTGGGTGCTTAATTTTTCTTTGTAATCTTTGTTCCGTGTCTTTAATTCATGTGCAGACACCTAAAAATAACTTTGAACAGTTTGTAAAGATTCGTTTGGGTATTTAATTTGTCGTTTGTAATTTTTGTTCGGAATCTTTATTTTGCGAGCAGACACACACCTGAAAATAGCTTTGAACAGTTTGTGAAGATTGGTTAGGATGCTTAATTTTTCTTTTGTAATTTTTGTTCCGTATCTTTAATTTATGTGCAAACACCTGAAAATAACTTTGAACAGTTTGTAAAGATTGCTGTGGGTATTTAATTTGTCGTTTGTAATTTTTGTTCGGAATCTTTATTTTGTGAGCAGACACACCTGTAAATAGCTTTGAACAGTTTGTGAAGATTGGTTAGGGTGCTTAATTTTTCTTTTGTAATTTTTGTTCCGTATCTTTAATTTATGTGCAAACACCTGAAAATAACTTTGAACAGTTTGTAAAGATTGCTGTGGGTATTTAATTTGTCGTTTGTAATTTTTGTTCGGAATCTTTATTTTGTGAGCAGACACACCTGAAAATAGCTTTGAACAGTTTGTGAAGATTGGTTAGGGTGCTTAATTTTTCTTTTGTAATTTTTGTTCCGTATCTTTAATTTATGTGCAAACACCTGAAAATAACTTTGAACAGTTTGTAAAGATTGGTTTGGGTATTTAATTTGTCATTTGTAATTTTTGTTCGGAATCTTTATTTCATGAGTAAACACCTTGGTCAAACACCTGAAAATAAATTTAAACAGTTTGGGAAAATTGGTTTTATACTTCAATTGTCTTTAAAATATTTTGTTCGGGATATTTATTTTTTGTGCTTGGTGCCTTGGTCTGAGTCGGTTGGTTGAATTTCAGTTGGCACAAGAGTCATATTTGACCAAGCAGTGCCAAACTCAAGGCATACAACGCCAAGAAGTAATGGACAAACACACATAGTGAAACGTTTCACTGACAAAGAAGAGGGAAAAGCGCGCTGGGAGGAATAGAACCTGCGTTGCCTACTACTCGCAGTTTGCTGTCGCAGTCGACGAAACCAACTGACACGGCTGGCACCATCTTGGCCTGGGAAAGAATGTATATGTTTGTCTGTGAGCGGTTACAATAGTACAATTACAGTTGAACGATGGTTATCCAACTTCGATTAACCGAGTGTCCGTGATATCAGAACCGAATTGATAACCGGGATGTTCTTTAAATTTTAAATAGAGCTTAGAACACGAGTGTATTTACTTTATTAAGAGAGGCGATAAAGTGCTGTGAAATAGAAGACCGTCAAGTGAGAGCGTTTGAGAGTTCGTATAAGGAGGAGGACGCCACACAAAAAAGCATGAATGGCGATCGCCGCGGATAGTTTTCCCCAACTTTCGGAAACGAAAGTAAAACTCAGAGACAGAAACCGCGCTACACACACCAGTTTTGAAGGGATTTGTTTGTGTTCCAAATTATTACCTCATTTTTTTAATAGACTAGTCTAAAATTACGTGACTCGACTGCCATCTGTAGGAACCGCACTATATTGACATCTCTCACGACAGGAACTAATGTCTAGTCTTCACGAACAAACTACCGGAAGACGATGATTTCACTTTCACTTTCATACTGATATATTCCCGATAAAGCCAACTGTAGATGACTCTAGTGGTTTGAGACCGAACAGGGCCGGCTCTAGACATTTTGGCGCTCCGGGCAAAACCTTAATTTTGCGCCCCCCCCCCTCCCCGTTTTTTTAAAGTAAATCTCATGCGGCCATATTAGAAAGTCAAGAAAACATTAAAAAAAATGAACTCAATCATCAGATAACAAGATAAGCAATTTAGCACTTAAGGCAAAATAACAAAAATTAAAATGTTGTTGTTCTGTTGTTTCTTATGCCTACACTGGCAGACCAGAGGAGTGCCAGGCCCATCGAAGACGGCAAGAGGCGAGGGGGGTGCGCCTTCCATGTTATTGAGCCCCATTGGGAGGAAGTCCGACTTTGTTCGACATACATGACACATCCGTTTTACAGGAAGGTCCCTTTCATACATCCATTCACTCACACATATCGTAATTTAGATCCCAATCAGAGGCCGATAACCCCCTGATCAGGTACCCCCAGAGGTATTGATTTGGTATGGGAACATGGGGGACATTGTGACCACGACCTATTTAACGTGCCCCAGTCACCATTAGTGAACACGACGGTCTTTAGCCAGGTCGAAGCGCCGATCTCACAATCATCAGAATTGGAGGCTCCGCCGAGGACAGAACCAACAACCCTTCTGATGCGAGCCCGACGCTCTACTGACTGAGTAATGCTAAGTGAACTAATATCCCATATTATAAATAAATTCTAACTAACCAAAGTAATTAAAATGCCCTTTTTCTAACTTTTCTTTCGGCAAACTCACGAACCAGTGATTTCAAGTCTAATTTGTCACTAATTTGGTGTTCTATAGCTATCATTGCCAATCCATTGAGACGATTTTGCGTCTGCATCGTTCTGAGATAATTTTTTATTATTTTTAGTTTTGAAAATCTTCTTTCCCCTGAAGCCACAGTGACTGGCAATGTAAGTAGGATTCTTAATGCTATGCTGAGGTTTGGTGCGAATTTAAGTGTAGCGATAAACTTGAGAACTTCGACAGGGGTTTCCTTTTTTGTTAATAATGACGAAACAATGCTTATTTCATCGGCTAGTTCCAGGGTGTTAAGATCGCTTGGATTTCCATCAGTTAAAACTACTTCCAAATCTAACCAATGAGCCAGTAGCTCATTTCTGGGCATGTCTTTTAGACCAAAAATATTATACAAAAAGCTGAAATAATTACTGTGAGTATTTAGCAAATTATATCTGGTTTCCAAGGCATTTATTGCTTGATCTATAGTGTGAAAAAAAAATATATTTTATATTTTTGTTTGAGGTCTTGAACGGGTTCATCCGGGCCTTCATACAAAAACGTTCTTGTTTTGCTTCTGACACGATGACGTGGTGTGGTGGTTTCGAAATTAGCTTCCACGTCAATCTCTGAAGCAAGCTCGGTTGCTTCTAAAATGATGCTTTCAAAAGCTTCATCTGATCTCAGGTTTTCAAAGAAGAGTTTGCAGTTGCTAAGCATATCAATAGCTTGTGACATATAAAAATTTACAGTTTGCAAAAGTTTGCTGATGGGGTTAATATGACTCAAAATTTTGTACCAGATCACAACAGAGCATATAAATTTGAACTGCTTCAAATTATTTAATAATCCGCTAGCCTCGTCTCTGATCATATTATCGATTTCTGAATCTTCATATATGCTGTACAAAGCATCGTGAATTGGACCAATTTGAAACCGCAGAGCTTTTAATGAGTCGACTCGACCATCGCGTATAACTCAGTGGTTTTAGGGTGTAAGTATCAATATATTTCAGTAATATTGCCCAACGAAAAGAAGAGAAAGAAAAAAATGTATATAACTTTTGAACAATATTGAAGAAGTTGGCTGCCTCAAACGAGGATTTTGCCATATCGTTTACAACCAAATTTAGCGAATGGCTGCTGCATGGAACATAAAATGCTCTGGGGTTTATATTTCTGATTCTTGTTTGTACTCCCGATTTTTCTCCTCTCATATTGGAACCATTGTCATACCCTTGACTGCGCAAGTTTTCTACTTTAAGCCTATTTTTCTCTAGCTCTTCTAGTAAAACCTCCGACAATTCCTTAGCTGTTGATCTCTCAATGGGTAGAAAACCCAAAAAATGTTCGTTGATATTAACTTGAACTTCAGACTCTGATTCCTGTATGGAGACAAATCTTACCACAAATGTCATCTGTTCTACTTTACTTGCATCGGGAGTACAGTCAAGAATCACGGAATAATACTTGGCCTTTTGAACTTGCTCAATGATGTGGAGCTTTATGTTGTCATGCAATAATTCAATTATTTCATTTTGTATAGTTTTCCCTAGATATGTAGCTTTGATTTCTTCTTTATTGAGGACTATGCGAACGTGTTCCTCCATTTTTGGATCAAACTCAGCCAATAACTGAATTAACTTCAAAAAGTTTCCATTATTGTGTTCATACAGTTTATCACTTGTTTCTCGAAAAGCTAGAGAGCTCTCACCTAGCATTTTAACGACTGATATAATGCGTAAAAGAACTTCAGACCAGTGATTTATCTCAGAATCAATATGAGTCTCTGAGAAACTGCATCTATTGTTTCACCTATTTTCAATCTTAGCTTCAATTCAAGCCATGATTTCAAACAATCTATATGAGTTTTAGCATTTTCATGATGTGCTAAAGAGTCCCCTAAATGCTTCCAGTCTTTAAATCCCCGATTGCCAAGAGCGCTCAAGCTAGATGGTGCAGCAAAAGGTCGACATGGAAAACAGTACAAAGCGTTTTGAAATACGGAATATACTATCCATTCTCTTAAAACCTCTTCTCCATTTATAAGCCTTTATTGTAATGTTTTGGCGAGAATAGCATCGGACATTTGGTTTCTGGAACAAATTAATTAAAATAAAAGATAATACTGATATAAAAAAAAGCCATGATTTAATTTAAATTATAATTTCTGAAATCCCCCACTTGTGCGCCACTGGGTATTATATTCAAACGTATTATATAAAAAAACGTATTATATTCAACTTCAGACTCAATTACCTTTCATTCGATACCACACAAGCCATGATTTGATTTAAACTCTAATTTTCAAAATCCCCCCCCCCCCCTTATGCGTCACTGACTTAAAAAAATGTATTTCTTCCAACTCCAGACTCAATTACCTTTCATTTGATACCACACAAGCCATGTTTTGATCTAAACTCTAATTTTTGAAATCTACCCCCCACCCTTTTTTTGGCTTATGTCTGATGGATTTTATTAGTTTTTAAAAATGAAAACAAAAATTAAAACACAAACCTTCACAGAAGCCAAACGCACTGGACAATTTGCACAAGCACTTTTTTAAAGCTTTTTTGCACTAACAATTTAAACAAACTATTTTATTTCGCACCAGCCGAAGTCTAGTGGCAAATAATGCATTGTTTTAAGTCTACTTCCTTTTTATATGCTGTTAAAAGGGGCTGTTATATCTTGTTTCGCTTGGTTTCAAAATTGTTGTTTCCTGTACAGTCGTGTTGCCACGGGCCGAAAAACTTGTCAATTCTTGAAAGGCGTTGGCTGAGTGGTTTTGTAATGTTGAATTGAATTCAAGTAGGTTTTGCCTTAATGTTTAAATATATTATAGTATTTGAATTATGTGCTTAGAAATAAAAATGATTCCGCCTCTTAATCTTGTCAACTATCAGTCAAATCTTGCAACGCGTTTTTGAGAAAATTCCCGTGAACCGATTTCAATGAAATTTGGTATACTTCCAAGGGTCCGATGACAATGCAATATTATGAAAAATAATTTATTGATATATCAGAATGACAAAAAAATATTCTTTACTTTTTAGTTTTAGTGCATTTTATAAAAGCCTGTAACTTAATTTTTTTTATCAGTTCATTTTCATTTTCCATGATTTTGGCGCCCCTATATCATTGCGCTCCGGGCGGCCGCCCGGATCGCCCTACCCTGGAACCGGCCCTGGACCGAACTTGCTTCCTGTACTCATTCCATATGAATAAATAAAGGAAATACGTTCTGCTACAAACCACTAACGCCATCTACAATTGGCTTTGAATAAAAACATCTCATGGGATACTTACAGGAAACACGCTGTGCCACAAACCATTAGAGCCATCTACATTTGACTTTGCAGGAATATAATTTGGGGAATACGAACACGAAACACGCAGTACCACAAACCACTAGCGCCATCTACAGTTGGCTTTGAATGAAAACATCTCATGGGGTACATACAGGAAACACGCTGTGCCACAAACCACTAGCGCCATCTACAGTTGGCTTTGAATGAAAACATCTCATGGGATACATACAGGAAACACGCTGTGCCACAAATCACTAGAGCCATCTACTGTTGGCTTTGCAGTAAAAGCATCTTGGGGGAATACGAACACGAAACACGCTGTACCACAAACCACTAGCGCTATCTACAGTTGGCTTTGAATGAAAACATCTCATGGGATACATGCAGGAAACACGCTGTGCCACAAACCACTAGAGCCATCTACAGTTGGCTTTGCAGGAAAAGCATCTTGGGGGAATACGAACACGAAACACGCTGTACCACAAACCACTAGCGCCATCTACAGTTGGCTTTGAATGAAAACATCTCATGGGATACATGCAGGAAACACGCTGTGCCACAAACCACTAGAGCCATCTACATTTGGCTTTGCAGGAAAATAATTTTTGGGAATACGTATACGAAACACGCTGTATCACAAATCACTAGAGCCATCTACATTTGGCTTTGACTGAAAACATCTCATGGGATACGTACAGGAAACACGCTGTACCCCAAACCACTGAAGCCAAAAACATTTGGCTTTGCAGGAAAAGCATCTTGAGGGGATACGTTCGCGAAACACGCTGTACCACAAACCTCTTCTAGAGCCATCTATGTTTGGATTTGACTGAAAACTTCTCATGGGATCAGTGGTGCCAGATTTTCAGAACAAAGTACCTCGTTTTTGCTGTCGTAAACCTCTAGAAAACCTCTGATTTAGTGATCTGGGATATTATCGACGATTTTTTAAAGGACAATAATATATATTGATATTTTTAAACCTACCACATGCTAAGCACACACATGGCATTTATTTATAAGCGTATTATGCTTATTTTATTTTAAACTGCTGCGTGCTGCTGAATTAAGATTCATAAATGTATGCTTTATTTTTTCTTCCAACTTAAATCAGGTTTTGATAAAGATGTGAAAAAAGGGCTAACGAACTTTTTTTAAAGTATTGAGTCTCCCGTCTAAGCAACCCTGTTCTTAACAACATACACACGTTTTAAGCAAAATCGGTTATTTAGTAAATAATTATTCACTGTTGTACATTATTTATTATTATCTTAGTTCAATTGTGCAGTGCATATTAATACATTTATAGAATATTAAAAAGATTGCCCTTCATCAGATCCTTCAAAAATCTCCCATATTTCATTCTCACTTCTTTCACCCTCGGTTGCATCTTTGGGCCATATATTGAATCTGAATTAAATTTCATCATCATTTCTTTACTAGGATTAAAGTCTACACAGCTTTCACCTCTAAATTTTAGTCCATACCTAACCATCATGATTGACTCAATTATCTTCAGCTGTAGCGAGTTTCTGAGTTTAGTTTTTACATTACTCAGTTGAGAAAACATTCTTTCGACAGTTGCATTAGAAAATGGCAAAATCATTAAGGTCAATGCAAGCTTACATATCTGTGGAAATTATATTTCTCCAGCAACATCTGTTAGTTTATCTATAGAGGCCCAGAATTTGACAGGGCTCTAAATGATGAATTTCTCGGCTGACACTTCTGAGATCAATGGTAAACGACCCCACTCGATCCTTGTCGATGCCTTATTTATGATATTTTCTTTTGCAAATAATTAATTATTTAAAAAATAATTAAATAATGAAATGGTCAATAATTGAATAATAAATCTGTTTTTGGTATCGTTCTAGCGTAGAATTTTACTCTGATTTGAAATCCGTTGAAATTTTCACTCTATCTTCAACGATTCTGAAGTTGGAAAGTTTGGACTAGTGAATAAAATAAACCACGACAGCCGTCTGTATTGCCCAATCTCCACCGTATTCTGCCCGTCTAAGTTGACACCACTGGCGCCTCTGGTTGAGGCTAGCAGGGTCCTGCATTCAAATTATGTTTATTTATTCCTCTAATTCAAGTATCTATCGTTGCGACCTTGAAGAGCGGGACCCTGATAGCCTCGCCAAACGCGCGTTCTGTGAATCATAATCTCTTCTGAAAAAGCAACAAACCAGTGTTGCCAACTTAAAATATCAAAAATCTGCTGGGCTAGTTTGCTAACGGCGTATTAACGGCAGTTATACTTCAGACCTCTAAATAAACCTCTGTTATTTTTTTCAAACCTCTGTTTGTACTTCTGAGTATTTTGTACCTCTGTTTTTACCTCTAAAGCGAATTGAAACCTCTAGATCTGAAGGTAAAACCTCTGATCTGGCACCCTTGCATGGGATACGTACATGAAACAAGTTCTGCCACAAACCAATAGCGCCATCTACATTTGGCTTTGCAGAAAAAGTATATCATTCACCAAACTGGTCTAGTTCTGACGGTTCAAAACAGAAAATCCTTTCATTGACAGTTTTCTGAATCTGTTATTAGTTGGGATCCGAATGTCTTCATCCGAAGGCATCGCCGATAATTAACGACATCCTTTTTCGCGGCCTCTGATGATGATTGGCTTCGACATCCGGGATGTGCCTGAATAACCTGTCATTTTATGAATTAACACCCTCCTAGACTTAATGAAGGCTCCGTCGTCATCATAACAATCACGTGGAGCGCGCTTTTGCTATTGATTATGGAAATGGCAACGCGCTTCTTTATTTATATTCCTGGGCCTCGCTCTCGATTTGTCAGTTTAAGCTTCCGTAACGATGCCAAGTCGTTGAATGAAAATGAATCGCTTAATTTTAGGGTGCCTGAGTATTTAAAGCTCTTCTCAGGCCCTGCTAATGATGTTTATGTTGAAAAATGGCAGAGGAGGTTTTAATGCTTTTCATTTCCCTTGGCAGATGCGTCAAGTTTGAGTATTCGGTTTAATTATCAGAGATGTTTATGTTGGGTATGGAATATATTTCATACCTTTTTGATGATTAAAAAGTTCTTTTGCAAAAATTTCGAATGATGAGATGTGTATTCGGTATCTTTACATGCGATAAATTGGGTAGATTCTGAAATATATCGCCTTTTTCTTCGATAAAAGTTGAAGACTATCAAATTCGAGCTACATGAAAATAAAGTATGGAAATGTGCAGCAATTTTTAATAATGGCGAAGTTTTACAAATTTCAAAATGACAAAAAAGAATGCTTGGTGAGTTACATGATCTTCTTTCATATCCTGTAACATTCTTTCATGTTATGTCACTGTTCTTAACCCTCCAGGTGTTTTGACGAGATTTCTTGTCCGAGACCTGGTCAATTTTGCGATGGACAATAGACAAAACTTCCATATTACTCCAAAGGGAATTGAACGATAGCTCATTAATTGTAACTCAAAACAACACTCATGTTTCAGTGGACTGTAAGTTTTATTTTAACACACTCACGCAAGACCGCACTCGTCGCCACCTTGCTCCAGTCTGACACACTCAAGAACTCAACTCACTTCAGTTCTTATTTCAGGACGGAACAGGAATGAAGATCAAATAGCAAAACCAAATCGTCCATTAAGATCTGACCGATTTTGCAAATGGCGAGATATCTCGTCTTGACAAAACTGCCCCACTGCTCCAAGTAAGAAAAGACTTGAAGAAACAGACTGACAAAGAATGTCTGAGATAGGGTAAGTTTTAGCATCAGAGACTGGCCACTGCAGAGCAAGTTTTGAAGTGAAGATAACCCACCAGTAGGGTTAAGAAAAAGGCATAGAATCCCAGTATCCTTACATAGATAATATAATATGAACAAAAGGTCTTCAAGAAACAGACAGACAAAGAATGTCTGAGATAGGGCAGGTTTTTGCATCAGAGGCTGGCCACTGTAGAGTAGTTTTTGAAGTGAAGATAAACAACAGGAGGGTAAAGAAGATGCGATGGAATTCCAGTATCTTTACATAGATAATTGAATTCGTACGAAGGGTCTTGAAGAAACAGACAGACAAAGAATGTCTACGATAGAGCACCACAGCACCATTGGTGCAGTGGACATAACCATTGGTACAGAGGAAGATCTGGAAAAATAGCCACTTCAGATCATATAAAGAAGAACAGACAGCAATTTCAAGGCATAGAACTGGTCACACCAAAACAATAAAATTTATCTCATGAAAAAATACTTAGCCCGACTATCACAAGTGTTAAGGTAACAGCATGTCTACATGCTACATTTTTTTGAGGCGTGGGGGAACCCTGTAAGGACCTTCAAGATGATAGACATCATTTGGACATTTTTCGCAGGATGGAAATAATAGAACTGATTTCATCTTGATTTCGAAAAGAAAAAAATTTCTTTAGAACTACACTTTAGGGTCATATCTCTAGATTGAATGGTTCAATGTGCTCAAGTTTTTACTTTTTACTTTCACGAATGTACAAAAATTATATTTTTCTGCTCTTACTAATTCCTCTTGGTCTAGCCCATGTCCTCTAAACGAGACCAAGTTACCTCAACCAAGTCAAGACGTCAACTCAGGATCAAGTCTTCTTAAACACTCGTCTTCAAAACATCCATGCATTTACTTGACCCACCTGTGCACTCGTGACACATAGCAATTATTTTGAAAATTATTTTGTTTTAGGGCGATAATTAATAATCTTGGCAAGACGTTTGAGATATATGGAAAAAACCTGGAAAGAGAGAGAGAGTTTCTCTTAAACAGACGATCTGACACAGATCACGTATTGCGCTCCTATTTTACAACCTTGCCAAGTAGGTGTTTCTTTTAAAACCTAAATCGCGCGTCTCAAAAGCTCCTATTTTCAAAAATTTGGCGACTTGTTTTGAAAATTCGCCAAAAGTCAACGAAAATTTAGTTCTTGTTTGACTAAAAGCGAACGGAAAAAATGTTTTTGGATTTTTCTTTTGGTAGAAAATTTTCCTAAGTAATCAATTTATAAACTGTTTTCTCCAAGTGTCGTGGCAAAGATTCAAGAAAAACAACAGAATCTGTTATTGCTAGATCGTAATGAAATCCTTTTTTACGAAGACATTTAGTTTTTCAGCTTTAAAATGTAAATTTCTAAGCTACACATTTGTATTTGAGAGGATTCATTTTGCAACTGAGTAAAATTGCTATTAAAATAGGATTTTAAGGGGGGGGGAAGACTTGTTTTGCTACTATTTTTGAAAATTAATGCTATTGCTACTATTTTAAAAAGTGGCAGACATACAACCGAGAACAAAGACGTTTCCCATGCTCTATCTTAAAATTAAAAAAGTTACCTCCGCCGCCGCAGCAGCAGTCTCAGGATTGAAAACTCGCCTTTTTTGTTCGATTCTTAGACGGTTTCCCGAGAAAGTACGAATCAGAAAATTATGTATTTAATATGGTATATTCAAAATTGTACAGGAAACAAGACGAAGAAGATTTTTTTCCGATGCTGCTATTAGTTTAGGGTTTATTACGTGTCAAAGTCGAAAAATGCGTAATTTTTAACGCGAGTGAGCAAAAGACGTAAATGGATTTATACTCATTGTGTTGCTTTCAACGGAAAAAGAAGCTATAATTATTCATTATTTTTGTTGGCTTTATTTTCAATTTTATGATTGCGATTAACAAATATCTAGATATGAACTTTTAATAATAGTAACTATCAAAACAGCATTAAAGTATTTTAATCAACTGCTAATTTTTTGAAAATCATATACTTTTAAGGAATGGATATTTGCTATAAACGCAAGTAAAAGCAGTATGTACTGTCAACGTAACTAGAAACAACGTACGTACTTTGACGTACTAACGTATTTGTCAAAATTATGTTCTAAAGTTAAAGCTGAGGAAAGTGTGACAATTTATGAAATTTTATTTTCGTTCATCTTCAAACAAGGACACCAACTCAATGATAAAAAAATTTTATCAAGAGAGAAACTAAACGGTGTTTGAAGTTGATACATATTAGGAAGGATGAAAATATAAATGAAGCTGCTTTTATAAATATCTACACATTTTTTAAAACATAAATTTGAAGAACAGTAACTTGTTACAAAGTTTTAGAAAAAAATTCTCATGTTTGGTTTCGGTCTGTTTCTCTGTGGTCATATTTTTTGTTACATGAACTATTTAGTTAGGAAAGCATGAAAAAAAGCTTTCGTGATATAAAAGAAATAATAATTTTTCATTTTAGTTTAAAACAAAGTGCATAGATGGCGACACCTCACACTCAAAAATGTTTTCGTTTTCGAGTTGGTCAGGTAAAAGGGCAAAATCCTGTAGGTGGGTTGAATATTGTGTTATTAATGACGACAATAGTTTGCAAAATCTTTTGCGATTCGTTTGAAACCAAAATGAAAGGAAACTGTGTCGTTCCAAAATCTAAAATTTCTTGTTTTTCTTTTTAAAATCCCTGTATCAGAAATCAAATCGATTAAGTAGCAATTGGGTAGCGTATCAAAAAGCGGCTCAATCCCATGATAGTACTTTACGCAAGTCCAACTTGATTGGCTAGTTTCACGGGCTTGGCTGCACTTGGATATCTCGCCAATCTGATTGTTGCAGTAACCATTTTATTTTGAATATGCGCGTTGTTTCGTAGAAATACAATACATACACTAGCGTCTCAGCGTACAGCGTAAGTGTCCGACAAGTTGACCCTGATTTGCTCCTCATATATATGTTGTATGGTGGTTGTTAGTAGTATTTCTTGCCAACTTATATTAAGGGTACTTATACTTTAAAGAGCTTCATTTCGTGAAGCAACGATGGCCTAATGGCTAAAGTCACCCACCTTCAGATTAGCGTCGGCAGCGGAGAAAAAAAATTTTAGATCCTCCAAATTATTTTTTAAAAATTCCAATTTAATTCCTTTTTATTCTAATTTACTTTTCCTAATTTTTAATACCCTTTTCATATTTTTCCAAGCTTCCGTTAATTTTACATAAATAATCTAAGAACCACTCCTGAACTCACTACCAGCTGATATTTTTCCGCCCCTCTGCCGTCCCCTTTGCTTTAGGATGTTGGTGTCGTATCCATCGCTGGCTTAGGACCATTCTGATGTAACAAAAAGCATACATAAAACACTAACTTATATAATTATTAACTTATATAATAAAAGGATACAATTTTCGGCTCCCACCTCTACCCACCCATAGCCATGGATCTGAAAAGAAAAGAAGAAAGCAGAAAGGAAGAGATAAATCGCCAACAACTATAAACCTTATTGACAGACGTATCTAGGTCATCTGATCCGATTAGCCAATCAAGTTGGACTTGCGTAAAGTACTATCATGGGATTGAGGCGCCTGTAGCGTATCACTACAAAGCAAAAAATACAAATCTCTCGCAAAACTTTTGACTCAACTCCATTTGCTGGAATTTCATTTCTACAAGGACAATACAAAAATTTTCATCCCCAAGTTAAAAAATAAATCACATAAAGTGCAATGAGTCAAATATTGCCATATTTACACAAGATCCAAACTATCACATTAGAGGCATTACAGATTTAACGTACACCAGCTCCCGTACACACGACGGCCAGACCGAGTTTCGAACTCGAAACCCCTTGGATTACGTTTCTCTTCCAACTGTACTACGCTGCGGGGAAAATTGTGTTGGCTTTACGTTTTAACGATTTTTATTTTTTGTGCCTCCGAATTTCCATTTATTTATTTATTATTTTTTTCTTATCAAGGAATGATCCAAGTAAGCTAGATGGAGCCTTAGAAAGTCCAACTTAACCATGTAAGGGATTTCTACGAGTTATCTCGTCCATATCTGACCAATTTTACGAGATATCTAGTTTTGACAAAACTGCTCTATTGCTCCAAGTAAGAAAATAAACTGTTTTAGAATGTTTCGAATAGTTTTTTGTGGCAGTGGTTAGCCTCTACAGGGTGGTTTCCAACGGGAAGATAAAACACCAAAAGGGTTCAGGTGGAAAATATCTGTATTTTTTCAGTGAAATTTAATGAATGTAAATAATAATAAAAAGTATAGTTTACAATGTGGAAACTAAACAATTACTGTAGAAAGTCCCAAATCCGGAATTGTCTAA
Organism: Metellina segmentata; assembly: GCA_947359465.1. Taxonomy (NCBI): domain Eukaryota; kingdom Metazoa; phylum Arthropoda; class Arachnida; order Araneae; family Tetragnathidae; genus Metellina; species Metellina segmentata. Next base: position 94,682,182 of record OX375881.1, read on the forward strand.
AATCCGGACGTTTTGCTAACCAGCGTTTTTTTTCTCTCACTTTTTCTATCTTTCCTCCTCTTTTACGAACAATTTTTAAAGAACAAGGCGTTCAACAAGGACCCGATTGATGAAACAACCCAAATTAACGAACATGTTCAGAGTAAATACCACACAGAAAAATTAGAAGATTTGCAAGAAAATAAATTCCATTGTATTAAAAAGGTTTTTTTTTTTTTTTAAAACTATTTTTATTTATATATATAAAAATTATTCCTTACTATTATGAAAGGAAGTGCTTGTTTGTACGTTTGTTTGTTTCGCGGCCGAAAAATACAGACGATCTATGGCACGTACAGCAATGAGATTTGGCACACAGGTAGTCCAAATATTTTGCAATTTTAGGGTCGCGGCGAAATTTTAAAATTCAATTTAGAAGATTTTAAAATGAATTTAATAGTTTTATTCTCTACCTGGCTTCTTCGACACGAACGAAAGAAGAAACCCCCTAAAATGAACTTTTTCTACCCAAATGACCTTCATTTATATTTTCGCAAGAGATTGTGACGTCACGTGAACCTTCTCTTTCCAAAAAAAACCAGATTGCATATTCTGCTTTTCGTGTTAAAAACAGAAACAGATTACATTTCTTGTCCCCTTGTCGGTGAATGAGAGCAAGAAATAAATAAACTTATTGTCTGGGATTGTTAAGTTTTTTTTCGTAAAATCGGAATCGCTAAAGATGGATTGAAAATTTCAACGGATTTGAAATCTGAAAATTTCACTTTAGTTTGATACCTAAAAATATGATTTTCTTTAAATAAATAATTTTTAAATTGAATATATCGTCAACGGATATGAAATCTGGGGAAAATTTTACACCAGATATCTTTCATCACGGGCACGGGCAACGCCGGGCTAGCCACACTGTGGCTAGTATTTATATGCTATTTTAGTATTGCAAACGTGTTCCGGATGTAAATAAAATGGGAAAATTCGCGCAGGCGGGGACGGGCTAAATTAGGGTTTTTTTTTTGTCAAAAAACTGCAAATAATCCAAAATCCAGAAGGGCTGAGGTTCGGAGGATTCCAGATTTGGGACTTTGTATTGTATCTGCCAAGAGGCGAGGACATGTAATAGAATCTGATTCAAAGTAATAATTGTTTTAGGAGATGAACCTGGGCTGCAACAAAAAACATAGTACGCATCTCTCACTTGTAAGTTTATTGGGTGGCACAGGTATATTGGGTGGCACATTTTCTGAGAGCCCACAATTGGAAAAAGATTCCAGTTTACGGTTCCGGTAACAACCTTGAATGTTTGATGACCCAGAATAATCCCAATAGCGCAGGAAAGTTAACACAACACTTTAAGTTAACTAGAGAATGTTAACAGACAAATGTGTCGGAGCTCACACAAAACTACAAACTTCAGTGGACTGTAATTGTGTTTATTTACATTGATTGCTGTACTATCCTAAGTACAAAGATATGTGCTAATATCCACTATTATTAGAGGAAGTGTGTGTGTGTCGGTGTATATGTGGGTCTGGTGTCATCAGATGAATCTATACTCATTACAGAGTCCTCCCTGAAATTTGGCACACAGGTAGTCCTGAAGGGGACTAAATGCACACCAAAGCCCGAATTTTAAAATTTAATCTAGAACATTTTAAAATTAATTAATTAGTCCCCCATAGTTTCTTCACTCGCGGTGCTGACGTCATAGCTCCTAGATTGAAGAAAGCAAAGGATTTTGGGATTTTCGACCTTTGGAACTGTGCCAATGAATGATGTCACTTGCGGATCTGACGTCACAGCTACTCAATTGAAGGAAATGGGTTTTGATTTACGTTGTTGATTAGCATAACTTTCTTGCTAGCGATTTTAACTTTGTCACGGGCCAATTTGAGGTTTTCTATCTTCGCGATCATTAATGCTAGTGAAAATTTCAACGAATTTGAAATCTGCGGAAGATTTTACACCAGATCGGTACCTTAAATGTGATGTTCTTTAAGAAAATAATTTTTTAATGGTAAACCGTGTCAAATCGGATGAAAGTGGGACTCATTCTTTAAATATTTGTTTTTTTCTTTATGTTTCAGTAACTTTTCTTATGTTTCCAGCATCAGTAAGGACACGAAAAGAACTGCCATGGGGACACGCCATGCTGGCCTGCTTGTCTAAAAGAAGAGTTGTACTACCCTAAGTACTCAAAGAATGGTTTCTGCTAAGAACGCTGGCGATATAGTCTTATCAAGTTAGAAATCAAGCACAAACTGAGAAGTTAGCAACGTTCTTGTCGCTCGGCAAGTATTGTGTCATCCGGAAAGTTCTGCGGGTTTTTTAGGATAAGTACCAACGGAGCAGTACAAAAATATAAGAAAATTATACTGACTCACATAAGCCCCATTTTGTTCTTTGACTTTTGCCATCTTTCTGGCAGCTGGAAAATTCCTTTTTTTTTTTTAAATCATCAGGCCTATTTGTAAAGACGTTATCGAGTTGCTGTTTGACAGTCTCCAAAGAATTGAACTCCAGGCCGTTCAAAGAATTTTGAAGTGACCTGAAGAGGTGAAAATATGAGGAGGCAAGGTCTGGTGAATATGGGGGGGGGGATGTGAGACAAAACATCCCAGCCATACTCAATAAGTCTTTGTCTGACATTCAGCGAAATGTGGAGCCGAGCATTGTCATACTGGAAGACAACACCTCGACGATTGTTCAGATCTGGCCGCTTAGCTTCGATTTCTGCTTTTAATACTGCCATTTGAGAACAGTATTTTTCCGAATTTATTGTCTGATTTTGTGGCAACAATTCATAATAAGCAATTCCTTTGTAGTCCCACCATACATAAAGCATTACTTTTTTGGGATGCAGTCCCTTTCTCGATGTTACTTGTGGGGTTCATTTGGCTTTACCCATGATCTTTTTCTTGTATAGCAAGCCTCGAAATAGATTTTTTAATACAGGTGCACCTTGTGCACCTACGTTTTTAAGTTAGGTGCACATTTAAAAAACGTAATATAAGAGCATTAATCTAATGTAAACTACTTTATTAGTTGGGTATGTTTGGATATGTTACTAGTAGATAGTAAATAAAAATATTCAAACATTTTTTTTTCCTACGAAATTATTACTTGCAAACACTTGGTCATCATCAGACATTGGAGGGCAATCAGAAACGGCTACGTTTTTGGCAGATCTTTACCCATAAGGTTTAGTGTCCATCCTTCTTTTTGTATTTTTAATCTATTGCAACACAGCATTTTCTGGATTAAAGTTTTCATACAGTGTTTATTTAGAAATTTTAACTACGTTACTTAGGAGCGAGAGAGGTCGATACTAATATTTTGTTCAGAAATCAAAATAATATAAAATACGTTTCCCCCGCTCTTTTTTAACGATAGGTGCACGCAAAAGCCCATCTTGTTGTACCAGGGTTACGTTAATTAACTACCTACGTTGTGCACATACCTATCGTTATTATACGCAGTGCACCTAGAGGGAAAAAATTAGGTTCACAGTTTTATTTCGATGTGCACAGTGCACCTGTGCACCCGGGTATTTCGAGCCCTGTTGTATAGTATCCACTTTTCATCTCCAGTAATGAGCCATTTCAAATAAGGAGCTTCTTCATTTCGTTTCAGCAAAGAATCCCATGCCGAAATTCGAGCAAACATATTCTGCTGTGTTAAAGTATGGGGTACCCATGCATCGTAGCCATCGTTGTCCATTCTTAGCACCGCAGTGAAGCAAAAATTATGCCATAACACGTGCTATAATTATGCAGTGTAAGCAGAAAAGACCGAATTTAAACATCTGCTTCAATGAAGGTATCAGCGGTAGCAAAATAATAATAACAAAGCTAGCTTCGATTTGAAAACGCGCAGAACTTTCCGGATGACTCAATACATGGAAAGTTACGCCAATTAAGTAGTATCGTCTACAACTGTTACAGCCCGAACGAAATTAATCTGCCCACTGTGTAAGTGAAACGAAGAAAGGTAGGTATTTTAATTAACGTCGCACTGCAGCAATATAACGAGCTATTGAGGACCTTCGGTAAGTTGGGCTTTATTGCGCATGGATCACATTTGGTGAAGCTGCGCCATACACAAGAGGGACAAAATCACGTAATAGACATACACACACAAGGAAAGTGTTTTACTGCCATAAAAAAGATAAATTCACACAGGGAAAAATCAAACTCGTGAAAGAAACGGTAACAAAGAATAAACATATATAGGATAATTATACAAAGTGCATCAAAGACGCAAAATTATCAGATCTATGGGAGCTGGATACTTAAGGTATTAGAGACACTATAGAAAGAAAATCCACTGAAGATGAAGAAAGAGCAGTGCAAGAATATATTATGAGGAAGACAATATTTGCAGTGATTTTATCGACCAATTTTCAACGCTAAAATTAAAAAATCGACTTTTCGATCGATTTTGGTGATTTTGAGTCTCCTTAAGTAAGTACCACTTCTTGCCAAAGATCTTGATATTGTAACATTATAACACAAATATTTCCTTACAAATACTTTTACGAGGCATTGACCTTGGATCTTTTTGCATCGGGGACCATCGCCATTAGCCCAACGTTGCTCCAGTTTGACGTTAATCAACTAGCTATCTAACTACCCTGTGAATACTTGTGGTACCTGGAAATCAGCAATGAAAAAATTGAAACATTTGGCTGACGCCATCGTGGAACTTGTGGGTGTGTGAAATAAGTTTTTAGACTTACATATAAACAAGTATACTCAATTCACCCGTTTGCAGATTTGTATCCACGAAATCCATAAAATTCATTGAAGTTACAACTTGTTTGATCAAACAAACTTGTTTGATCATTCTGTATCAAATAAACTTAACCGGGAAACACCGACTAATTCTGCTAGGTTAATAAAGCTGATGCATACTCATTGGGACATTACAATTCATCCAAGTTACGTCTGCCAATGATTTGTCATGACTGTTAAAATAATTCTGTATCAAATAAACTTAACCGGGCTACACCGACTCATTCTACTAGTAGGTTAATAAAGCTGATGCATACTCGTTGGGACATAACAATTCTTCCTAGGTACGTCTTCCAATGATTTCTCATGACTGTTCAAATAATTCTGTACCAAATAAGCTTAACCGGACGACACCGACTGATTCTGCTGGGTTAATAAAGCTGATGCATACTCATTGAGACATAACAAATCATCCTAGGTACGTCTGCCAATGATTTGTCATGACTGTTCAAATAATTCTGTATCAAATAAACTTAACCGGGGAACACCGACTGATTCTGCTAGGTTAATAAAGCTGATGCATACTCATTGGGACATTACAATTCATCCAAGTTACGTCTGCCAATGATTTGTCATGACTGTTCAAATAATTCTGTATCAAATAAACTTAACTGGGCTACACCGACTCATTCTACTAGTAGGTTAATAAAGCTGATGCATACTCGTTGGGACATAACAATTCTTCCTAGGTACGTCTTCCAATGATTTCTCATGACTGTTCAAATAATTCTGTACCAAATAAGCTTAACCGGACGACACCGACTGATTCTGCTGGGTTAATAAAGTTGATGCATACTCATTGAGACATAACAAATCATCCTAGGTACGTCTGCCAATGATTTGTCATGACTGTTCAAATAATTCTGTGTCAAATAAACTTAACCGGGGAACACCGACTGATTCTGCTGGGTTAATAAATCTGATGCATACTCGTTGGGACATTACAATTCATCCTAGGTACGTCTGCCAATGATTAATGATAACTTATTGATTCAGTGTTGATGTTATTAATTTTTGCTCAGAGCTGTTCACCAATACATTTAAAAACTACTTCGAATGGTACTGACCTTTCAATCCCTTGCAATTGCAACACTCGGGTTGGGCCAATGGAACGAATTTTTCAAGTCAGGAAGTAGGAAGTAAATCAAATAATAAACATCCCGTATCCTTTATGTTTACTTCATTTCATCCCATCATAACATAACCACTCATAATTGCCATTACATAATATATGCAAGAACAGGGTCATAGCACAAGGCCGTTAACCACCATTCAAAAAGCGCATGTCTAATATTCGAAGAGTCAAGATCGAACCAGAGGCCTTAGACTGTTATACTCATAATCAGATAAGGTTGGCGTTGTTGCCACGCATGGGAAAACCAATAAAATAGCTTGAATTGAATTTAGTCCAAGCACTTTTCCTAATATTGAAATAACCTTGGTACTGGTGACAGACTTCGGTGGGGTTCGATTCAACTGTCGACATTCTCTCTTTCACTCTCACTTTGGTGGTCGGAAACAAGCATTTACCACAGTATTACATCCTGGTTTTAGATACATATAATGGCCACACAAAGGCAGCTCGGGTACAATTAAACTTGTCACCTGCAAAGAGGGGGCGTGTCTAAGCGGGAGGACGCCCGAGCCATTCTTTCTGTTGCTGTTGCAATGGCTTCTGAAAACTTCGGTTTTCCCTACTTTGACGGAATTTTGCGTAGGGATTTCGCAGATTTTTCCCTCTCATTATGCTTTTGATAAAATAAGTTTATATCAGATGTATTCTTTTGTGAAACTAAACTAATTATACGAGAAGCATCGTAGATTGTAACCAGCCCTTTATTTCACTGACTGAGAGATATAAATTGTATATTACTTTAACATTGGTTGGTAGAGAGAATAAATACTGAGAGAATAAATAACGAATTATTTAATAAATATTCTTTAATTTTTAAATTAACTTTTGTAAGACAGATATTTATGTTATTAAATGACGTAGGAAATAATTATTTTCTATTGTAGTTTGAATCGTAATTGAGAGACTAAACTTGTTTTCCAAAACGGAAAGCAGTTCAATATAATGATTAATTTTTTACCTTTTTTTCTATACCTTTTGAAAGTAGCATTCTCTTGATGCGAGGTAATATGATGTTGAATTTTGAATGAAAAGAATATAAATGACTTTGTTTTGTCTAAATAGTGCTTTAAAGCACTAGCACTCGCTTTCTTCTTTTGTATTGCACGGAAAATGTTATATTTATTTCAAAGCTCTATTTGTTTTATTGCAATCTTTCATAATTATTCGAGAACGATGCAAATAGGATTTATTTACACAAAATTGCTTTCAAATGTTCAAGACACAATTGTGCATTTTTTGAAGTTCTAAATTTATATTTTGCATGAATATCATAGGTGACTTTTCAAAAACTCGTTGTGTTAACCTAGCTGAGTGATTGAGAATTTTATTTGGGATTTTTTTGTAATTAATTTTAAGATGGGGATTTCAAATCGAAATTATAGTATTTTAAATAAACAGTCTCTTTAGAATGACTTTTAAAATACCTTTTAAAGTAGATATTTTAATTTAAAATTTTCAATTTGCAGACAAAGTATCATGGTTCATCTCCATCCAATCCTGAGTCCTTATTTTGGAAATGTTTATAGAAATAGGAAGTTATTACGCCATGCAAATTTAAAAGAACGGTTGTTTTTCAGTTTGTGTTTCACTTATATATTCATAAGCTCTGAACAAGTTTTAAAATATTTCTGGCATCGGATTCTCATAATCGATAGTTTTGTCCTTACCCTAAAAGCTATTCTTCACCTTCCATGTAGTCAATCTTAACGAATTCTAATGGGTTGATGATCGTGTTGTAGAAGCTTCTATTGACCAATACAAAGCACAGTATTGCAAAATAGGTAGCGCTGATTGATTTTCATCTCCAAAATTCATCGTGTAGGCAATAATTAAATTTATTTTCATAATATTATATTGTATAGTATGGAATGTATCAACAAATTAGTTTTTGTTGTTCGCGATTAAACGTTGCTCACAGAACAATATCTTTTAACCTTTCAAGTGGTTTTGACGCGATATCTCGTCCGTCAAGATCTGACCAATTTTGCTAATGTAGAAATATCTTGTCATTAGGTATTGCCGATTTTTGGATGATGACGAGAAGAATGTTTGGTTAGTTTTATCCTAATGACAAGGTATGTCCATCAAGATCTGGCCAGTTTTCTCCTAATGTCGAGATAAGCCCATCAATATTTGGTCAGTGTTCTCCTAATGACGACACGTCAATCAAGATCTGGTCAGTTTTCTTCTAAAGACGATATATGTCAATCTAGATCTGGTCAGTTTTCTCTTAATGACACGATATACCCATCAAAATCTGGTCAGTTCTCTCCTTATGACGAGATATGCCTATCAAGATCTGGTCAGTTTTCTCCTAATGTCGAGGTACACCCATCAAGATTTGATCAGTTTTCTCATAATGATAACATGTCAATCAAGATTTGATCAGTTTTCTTCTAAAGAAGATATATGTCAATCTAGATGTGGTCAGTTTTCTCTTAATGACGAGATATGCCTACCAAGATCTGGTCAGTTTTCTTCTAATGTCGAGATTTGTCCATCAAGATTTGGTAAGTTCTTAATGAAAACACATGTCTTTCAATGACTGGTCAGTTTTCTTCTAATGACGAGATATGCCCATAAAGTATTGCCGATTTTTGGATGACGACGAGATCAAGGTTTGGTCAGTTTTCTCCTAATGACGAGATATGCCATCAAGATCTGGTTAGTTTTCTCCTAATGACGAGATATGCGCTTCAAGATCTGGTTAGTTTTCTCCTAATGACGAGATATGCCATCAAGATCTGGTTAGTTTTCTCCTAATGACGAGATATGCGCTTCAAGATCTGGTCAGTTTGTCGAGACAATCACCTATAGGTTTAAATAGATAAGTTTTCAAATTACGGAAGGCTGTTCTCAATACCGATTTATTTACTTTTTCTGTAACTTAAGATGAAATGCAACGGTATGATGCAACCTCAGAACGACCTTCCTTTTTATTGTAAGCAAAGACTGGTAAAAAAAAATTATAAAACAAACTTTTTAAAAGTGCACACATTAGAAACATTTGAAGTTAGAATATGTATTCTTAACATTTCAAACATGTATAAAAATTTATGATGGAAGTAATGCCTGCAAAAATTGTACACATTAAAATAAAAAAACGAACTGTTAAAAAATCTCCTTTCAAGTAATATTAATTGTATTCCTGATCCAAGCAACATTAACTGTCTTAATATGTAATATGTAACCTTGTTAGAAAAATAAGATAAGAAAATAATTTTAATTTACAAATATATAAATCGATTCCTTTTCCTCTTTTTTCACAAATGTGACAATTATTTATGAACAAAAGTCGAGTGATAAATGCGATACTTATTTCGGGACGGAGGGAGAAGTGCAATACTTTTTTGATGAATCAGCTATAGTGTCCCATACTTCACCCTTCATGTGTTAAATGTGGCATTTATTTTGAGGTCTGAGAGAGAAGTACTTTTTAAATAGATAGTAAGTAAGCAATTTTAGTAATTTTAATTAACTTCGTACTAGAGGAACACAACGGCTATTGACGACGGTCCGGGATCTATCTCCTAAGGCAATGGTCTGCAAACCGCGGCTCTTTAGCCACTTGAGTGCGGCTCTGCGACGAATCCATTTCGACTAAATGTTGACAGTAAATAACAGCTGGTGATGCGAGGAAGGAAGCAGTTGAGGAACTTCAGAAGAGTCAAGTTAAACCATGTTCTGTATTTAATTATTGGGTGCAGTCATAAGCAATCTTCCAACAATGTTAATATTGCAAACTTTATTGTTAGACAAGAGATTGCCAAGAGAGGCAAACCCTACACAGACGGTGAATACACTAAAAGTTGTTTGATAAATGCATCCGAAGAGCTATTCCGGAATTTTAAGAACAGGGCAGAAATCCTTAAAAAAAATTAGAGTTACCACTGTTTGCTAAAACAGTAACAGGCCCAACAGTCAAAATGTCTTCTAATATAACCAATCAGCAAATAGAAGATTTTAAATTGGTTTCAAGAGCCGCGGTAGCAAAGTCAGTAGAGCGTCGGGCTCGCATCAGAAGGGTTGTGGGTTCTGTCCTCGGCGGAGCCTGCAATTCTGACGATTGTGAGATCGGCGCTTCGACCTGGCTAAAGACCGTCGTGTTCACTAATGGTGACTGGGGCACGTTAAATAGGTCGTGGTCACAAAGTCCCCCATGTTCCCATACCAAATCAATACCTCTGGGGGTACCTAATCAGAGGGTTATCGGCCTCTGATTGGTATCTAAATTACGATATGTGTGAGTGAATGGATGTATGAAAGGGACCTTCCTGTAAAACGGATGTGTCATGTATGCCGAGCGAAGTCGGACCTCCTCCCAATGGGGCTCAATAACATGGAAGGCGCACCCCCTCGCCTCTTGCCGTCTTCGACGGGCCTGTCACTCCTCTGGTCTGCCAGTGTAGGCATTAGAAACAACAACAACAACAAATTGGTTTCAGCTTTATCAATAGCTGTTGACGAATCTTGTGACATAAATGACAAATCGCAAGTTTCACTTTTTGTTCTATTTAATTCGTTTTCGTGTTCTAAAGAACTTTTAGTATTACTGCCACTGAAAGGTCAATAAATAATAATATTATTATTATGATATCTGGTTTTATTTAATGTTAGTAGCTAGTTTAAACCGACTCTTAAAAACATGGTTTTTGAAAAGAAATTTGACTCTCAAAAAATAAATCTTAGTCGTTGTATTGCTGATCTTTGGCTCTTTTGACTAATGAGTTTGCCGACCACTGTCGCTTTTTAGATAGACCCCTTAACTATGGTATCGTTGACTCCTCCCTTTTGTGAGGTCCTCGTTTATTATCACTTAGTTCTTTAAACACGATATATGGGACATTTGTAAGAGGGCGTATAGATACAACTGTAAAGCATACCGAAGTTTTAAGTAACATTCAAATGTAACACGGATATCTGTTATTCCAGATTTTTAAAATATTTTTGTTTTCATTTTTACGGTTCGTTTGATTTAAGCCATTGTGATAGTTTGAAACCCTTATATTTCAATGAAAGCGAGGTGTAGCCGCAGTCAATGTTATGTATAAAAAGGAACTAAACGCCATTTTTCACGTTTAATTGAAATAGGACATTGTTATACAGGTTAGAATGCGTGAAATCACAAATGATGCAACCTCAAAAACTCATAAGGTCAATGAAAAGGAAAACCATCAGTGAAGTATGTCTATATAAATATAAATATATATATACATACGCACTGAAGAGCCAAAATATTATGACCACCTACTCAATAACGCGTTGCGCCTACTTTGGCCTGCAAAACAGCTGCAACTCGCCTGGGCATAGATGCCACAGGTTGTACCAAATGTCTAAGCAGTGGTTACGCAAAGTTGAGATATTCGGACATGATGGTATTTGAGCTCTGAGCTGCCGCTCCATGACACCTCAAATGTGCTCTTTCGGATTGAGATCCGGCGAGTTAGGTGGCCAGGACATTAAATGGAATTTATCAGAATCCTCCTCCGAGCCTTGTGACATGGGGCTTTGTCCTTCTGGAGGATTCCAATTCCAGTTGGGAAGACATACGCCCTGTAAGGGTACAACTGATCCGCAATGATGTTCAGATAGTTCGCAGCTTTCATGGTCTGTTCTACCACAACTACGGGTCCCAGAGTCGCCAATGAGAACGTCCCCCAAAGCATAATACCATCACCACCAGCTTGACCTTCTTAGGGGAGCAACTTTTCGCCTGGCAGACGGCGTACCTTGACACGACTATCGACGTGATGAATGAGAAATCGGGATTCATCTGACCAGGTAACTCTTCCACTCATCCATGACCCAGTCTAGATGTTCTCGGGCCTACTGTAGGCGTAGTTGACAATGACGCTTGGTCAACAGAGGCACACGAGTGGGACGTCTGCAGCACAGTCTCATATCCAACAGTGTCCGCTGAACTGTGTGTTCCGAAACACTTGCGCTTGGACCTGCATTGTATTGGGCTGTCATCTGAGACACTGTCTCGCGCCGATTTTGCTTTACCGAGCTTTTCTTTCATGACGCTTGGACGACCAACACCCTGGCGTCTACTGCGGGTTTCACCGTAATTTATCCACTTTGCATGAATTCTAACAACGGCAGATCGTGAACAACCTACCAGCCCTGCAGTTTCGGTGATACTCGTTCCGAGTCTTCGGGCCGATCTACCCTTTATCGAATTCGCTTAGATCACCAGCCTTTAGACATCACTCGCAAAAATAAGTGCAAAAATGATTACTTACCTTCTCCAGCAGCAGTTAAATACCACTATCACTTAATCACGTGCCCTCCACGTGAAAAAGACCACGTCGTTAGAAAAACAAACCTATTGATACAAGATTGATTCTTTTCCATCTTTTTAAATTACGTGACAACTATTTCAGAACAAGATTCAAGTGCTAAATCTGACATCTATTTTAGGACAGATAAAGTATTAATTAATCATAATTAAAAAATTATAATAAATAGTTTTTACTAATAATTAATGCATATAATACATAGTATTTATTTGTAATAATTTATTAAATAATTACAAATAAATACTATGCATTATACTATGTAATAATTTATTAAATAATTATTAATAAATACAAGTGTAATGAATATTAATAAACAATAATTATAATAATAATTTAAAAATAAATTAAGTACAATAAATATTAGTAATTAATAGTAACAATAAATATTAGTAATTAATAGTAACAATAAATTATATAAAAGCTTTAAAGATGATCGAAAATTCAAATATACAAGATATCAACAATCAAAATTTTTTTAGTACCAGCACTAGAAAAATAACACGGATATTTACAAAGATTTATGAAAATGCTGTGGTTATTTCTTAGGTATGATTTTTAAAGTGAGCAACTTATAAATTAGTCTTGCAAGAAAAAAATATTTTTAATTTAAATTCCGATGTTTGCCGTTTTATAAAAAAACCTCAATATAGTCTCTAGTGATCCAAATAAAACCTTGAAGTATACTCTGTCCAAAATGTGTGAATTTTGGGACAAAATTTTAATATTTCTACGTGACATGTCCCAGATACCTTTACAAAACAGTCACAAGTATAAATTTCATATTGAAATTACTGAAATAATGTCAAATATTTAAAAAAATTACACAAGAACGGTTGTCCTTATTGAGAGCCAGACACAAAATTCTCGACGCCCCAGTTGTGTTTTTAATGCAAAAGAACAATACGTTGACCCACACTGCAGAATCATAAAACACGCGATGACGATGAAACGGATGTCAATATCGATTATTGATCCCTGACACATTTATCGAAATGACAGACGACACCGATTTCGGGATTTCCCAGAACTCATTGTTGGAAACAAGAAATACCAAACACCATGATAAACAAAATCCATCCAACAACTGATCTGAATTATTGCAGCTACAGTCGTAACAAGTTGTCCTTAGCCCAGTTATCGTATTTAAGGACACTTTAAATCAAATTTCTATGATCAGGTGAAATAAAGTGATACCATCGATTTTTTGTTTGCATTGAACACATTTAGAAATGTTCTGTGTGTCTAGGAAAGATCTGGAATATTTTATGTTTGATAATACTATTAAATCATCAGAAAATATTTTGCCATGAAGTTTAGTATGTCCCGATCTCGGGACTAGAAAAAACAAGGCTCATGCATCAAGAACATCATGCATCATACATCATACACAAAAGCAAAGTGCCATGAGATTTTCCACCCAATGTGATACCACGAGCTTTCCACTTTTTTACTGCTTCACTCAATTGTGTCCCCAAGCGTTTACTAATGTGGTTGACACATTCCTCTTTTTCGTAGTGATATCGCTAGCATACACCAGACAAATTATTAAATGTTTTTTAGCATCCCCATCCGAAAGTAAACTTATATATCAGAAACCATACCTTTATAATATATATACCTTCATACTTCATATACCTGCATAGTTCTGTCGTTTACGTTTAGGTAGTTATAGTTAATAATAACGTATAAACAGAATAACAAATTTCAAACAGAAAACCAAAAAGCCTTCTTTTTTCTCAAATTATCGCTATAATTTACGCGTACAACGCTAATACTGATGTAAATAAACTAGCCGTGATATCAGTTACAGTTACAAAGAAAAGTTTCATCTCCTACTAAGCTATTTCATTTAATTAATCGAAAATAAATATCGAGGCTTTGTAGACGCACAAATGCGGTTAGTTCAGTCAGATTGGTTTTTCAGTTAGTTTTGGTTTCGAAGCACTGTGATCGCACAGGTACACTCACAAAAAATAATTATAACGAAAAAAAAAATACAATCAGTTTGATTTTCTAGGACAATATTTTAAACAGTATAAGACAACTTTTTAAGCAAAATTTTTTCTGCATTTTCGTCATTTTTAAGGTGCTAGGTCTCTTTAAGTCTACACAATTGGTAACCGGAATAAAACATTGATGTCTATGTAAAAATTACAACCTATCCGTGCAAGTTCATGACAAAGGTTTTGAATTGGTATAACTGTAGGTTGAAAGTAGAGGAAAACGTGAAGTGTATATAAAGGACACACACCTGGCGTCTTCACTACTCACCACAAGGGGACAGAAGCTAACCATCAACATGGAAACAGATCCTGTGGATGGAAGCAAGCCATTTCGTCACATCTAAGTTCCACGATGATGCCTTAGTTCAATTTCAGCGCCAGTGAAAAATTAGTCCTGCTTGAGATTTTCGGAGAAACTAACTTTTCGGTGTTTTAAAATCGCAGCTAGCACACTTTTACAAAAAGCTATTTTTTTACCAGCTTTTGTAAAACAGTAAAAACACCGACGGAATACATTTTGAGGCTGCCACATTCCGTTAAATAATGTCAAAATTGAGGGAACTTATTAATATTCGAAACAAATGTGTGCAAATTGTGGCGCAATTTTTTGACGAACGTTTGCTTGTTTTACTGAGAGTTAAAAATCGGTTTCCAGTCTTTTTAGGACTCTTTTGAAAATTTAAAATTTAGTATATATAGACCCGTACAGATCCATATAGGATCCATTCCTAACTTTTCAACTTTAATATAGGTAGTATAATGTTAAATAGATTATAAAACGAAAAAGCTTCCCATTAAAGATTAGTGATAACAATTAAAGGAACACGGAGAAAAACTAGATTTCTGAAATGAAACCCACAGGCAATAGTAACAATAGTGTATAGAGACTCTTATTTATTACTTAAAGTATATTAAAAGTAAAAGACCCTTAACTTTATAGTATTGACAAAAATGAATCAACAGTTATAGTACAGGGTGATTTTTTTTAACTGACACTATTCAGAGTCACCTGTAGCTCGAACTAACAACCGAAATAGCACCAAATTCGGTATGGAGACTGATAATGACATAGGAAGTAGGATTCCGTGGGAAAAAAAATTAGTTTAAAAAATCTCCGATAGGGGTATTTATGACGCTGTTGTAGCTTATCAAAGCGAGAATTAGCATAAAACACGGGTATCAAAGCAAAATGCAAATTTATTCTTTCGTATGTGACAACAGCGCCAGTAATTTGGGCTATTAATGCATGCAGACAGCTCCGGAAAATATTCTCAGCTGAAGTGAGCCAGCTAAAGTGAATATGCGACTCACATTACCAGAACATGCTTTACCTGTGACGGTATATTATCTTAATCAGTGCAATGCATCCACAGCTCTTCGTGAGTTTAGAACCCGACAGAAGCTACGTAAGAGGCCTTTATCGCTTAATGCTTTTAAGGGAATGAATAAGAATTTCGAGGAAACAGGGTCACTGACAATTCGTGCAGGCAAAAGGCTTAAACCTGTGTCAGAAGAGGTGATAACAGATGTTGCAACTGCAATCGTCGACAGATCATAGGGAACCATTGCTGGTAGAAGCAGCTACCGGTGTGTAGTGCGACAATTGGACACGAAATTTTCCACAGTATGGAAAGTCTTTCAACGAGTTCTCTTACTACTATATGGAGAAGTGAATGTGGTGAATAAAACTAATCATTTGCCTGTAATTTTGTATGTGTTATTATTTTTCTTTTTCTGTTACACTTTTTACATTGGACAGCGCCATAAATACCCCTATCGCCGATTTTTGGAACTAAATTTTTTTCTCAAGGAATCTTACTTCCCATGCCATCTTTAGTCTCCATACCGAGTTTGGTGCCATTTTGGTTATTAGATCGAGCTACAGGTGGCTCTGAATAGTGTCAGTTTAAAAAAAAATCACCCTGTAAAAGGTGTATGCACACACTAAAGTACTATAAATCCTGGAAAGCGAACAGAATGTCTAAATTTTTTTATTGCTTCAAAATATTCTTCAATTCTTTAGCTTTCAAACGATGCCAAGATCTTGCAAATATTCGAAATAGTTTTCTAGTCACGAGGATTTTTGTTAGGTACTGTCACCATGATCAGACATGTTATCTAAACTTTAACTCGATTTCTGAAGAAACAAGTTTTTTCAATAGGATGCTATGTTCAAACAGTGATAACTCAACAATAAATTAATCTATTATAATTATTTTTGTAACATTATAATCTATATAATAGAGTGGATGTTTTGACCCTCAATCAGATTTGTTAAGATATAAATTTTTAATGGATTTTTAAATCCTAAATTTTCAGGAGAAAAGTCTTGATTTTTTATGAATTCTTTGCGAAAAAAGTTGTAACAGAAAAACTTTTCTCTCTAGCAACTAGATTCAGGGTCAAAACATGAAGAATAATGTTGGAAATAATTTCCAACTTGAATTGTCTTTAGAGACAAATTTGAATATGAGACATCACTGTTCAAAAAACAAGTTAATTAGCTCATTATATCTTTATTAGCTAATTAATAATTAGTTGAATTTGATATTTTCTCACTATTAGAACCTGGAATTTACCTGGAATAATGCAGTTTTAAGCATAAACCAATGACCACTGTGAAAAAACTGGATTTTTAAAGTTAAAATTAAAAAAAACTTCTAGTGTGTACATGCGCTTTAATGAGATCAAAACATACTTTAATCTTATTATGAAAAAAGGATATGCGTGTGTGCCTTTTAGAATTTAACTGAGCAATGTAGGGTATAATGTGTGATATCTCAGTATAAGAAACCTGGAATAATTCAGTTTCACACAAGTAATTTGTGGGAAACACAGTGGAACACTCTCTGAAGACCTTCTTGCGAGTGAGGGGTAGTCAGTCATTTCAGATAACCAAAAGTTAAATTGCATGTACAGTCGCGGAAAGAGACCCGAACCATGTCATTTATTTCGAGCACTATTCATAGAATAGCAAATTCGAAGGTATCATCCAAAAGGAAAAAACGTCCTCTGAAATACAAATCTAAAAAAATTGCATTAGGGGACGTCTTTGCATAAACTTTTGAACAACCAACGAAATTTCTAATGTAAGCACCCATGTTTTGAGGCCATAATGCATGAATGCTAATGTTTCAACAAAATATTTAAATTTTAGTTTGTCGAATGTTCTGAACAATTCTTCAATCAGTGTTCTTCAGTGTGGCACAGAAGTCATTGTGAGCCTCATTTTTATGGTAATTAATATTTAATTAAAACATAAATTGAAGAAATATATATTTCAAATTAGTAAAATAAAATAATCAAGACAACGTATGTCCGATTGTTCAAACAATTTGCCAGAAGGTGCAGATCATTTGCTTTTCGATTGTTTGCATTTGATAATTGCATAATATGTCTCCAAAATTATATGAGAAGATTGGGCGAAATATGGGCAGTAGAACTCAATGCTTTTGTTGGAACAATCTTTTTTTTCCTTTCATTTTTTAAGTTAATCAAATCTTGTAATTTTAGTTAAATTTTTTAGTCAAATGTTTCTTTGATTAATAATCTTACTTCTGTAGCCCCATGTCGTACGTTTTTGGCTAACGAAAAGTTTTATTTTGTTCAATTAAAAAATTCATCAAGAGAACAGACGACTTTTTGAACAGACATATTGTATTTTGATAGTGCAACGGATATTTTAAAACAGTCTTTATTGGTCACAAGATGAATAATTCTAAATAATCACCAATTTATGAACAAATTATACCACGATATTATGTGGTCAGCAGATGAAGAAAGTGCAATATTTAACTTAACAAAAAATGTGCATCAATACCACTTAGCAAGGATTACCCACACTTACAATTGCAATTGTGATAAAATCCTATCTTTATGTTCTCAGCTTGATTTGAAAACAATAATCTTTTCCTACCAACACTAGAGTGTCCTTCATAATTTATGATTCATTTTTTATGTGGGCACGAATGAATTTAAGAGCAATTCTAGGAAAGTTAAGTGCAACGAAATCAATCAATTAGTATTGCACCTATGACTGCAATCGAAATCCCAGCGTGTGATCAGGAAAATATTATTGCACGTTTCAATATATGTGTCCTTCAATCCATGTTTCGTTTTAAGATGAAGTCGAATCATAATAGGGAAACCAAATATGTCAATATATACCTATTTCATTAAGCAAAGGTTTCATTTTTTTTTCATAAAAAGTGACAGCACTTAATCGATATCTACTGTTAAAGTAAAATCACAATTTATTACTAACACTTTTGCCTTCAGGGGCATGTCTTCGGTAGGCGTGTACGGACTTCACTGACTCTAGGTACACTAGTGATCCTTTTTTTCTATGGGACCCTGGACACCTGCAGTTATTCTACTGCAGTTTTATTCTTTCTGCAGTTATTCTACTCTACAATCTCTCCTTTTACTCCCTTTCATGACATATTTTGCTTGATGTTGTCTCTCTTATGTTTGGTGTCGCTTGGCCACATATGGCTCGCTCTTGTGCTAAGTAATTTGCCGTTGTGTTTGTTGTTATAAGTGAAATTAATCATTTTTGAATGGAATATAGAGCATGCATGAATTTAAAAGTTACATTGGGATGAAGGGTACCCTCACATACACTTCAGTATAAATCAGCCCTTTTTAATGATTGAAAGGCAAGATGGACTATTCACAAAAGTGTTTGATACAATTCACATTGTCGTCGGCATATGTCTGAGTTCATCGTCTTTTAGTCTACCACAGTGGAACGTTGTTGTCTGTCTCCTCGTGCGTGGCTTAGTTCCAGCCAGAAGCCTTGATTCTGCCCTTGCGCATGCATCGCTCGATCAGTACTTAATCCTGTATGTCATGAAATGATCAGCAGTATAAAATACATATCAATTATAATTATTAAGCTCTATAGTGCTCTGTATTAAATATTCACATAGAATATTGTCTTCAACTCTCTCTCTCTCGGCAATAGGATACTGTGTCATGAAATCCAATTCAACCAACCATCAACTCGACAGTGAAATATTGAGCAACGAGAATGGATTTTTATATCTGTTCTTAGTCCAGCAGACAGATGAAAACGCTTTGTTCGGAAATTAAATTTGATGGATCATGCGAACAACTAATTGCGCAAATGCGATGGGCAGAGGCTCGAATACAGGGTAATACGAAATTACCTTTCCAAACTTTAACCCTCCAAATGGTTTCGACGAGATAACATCTAACAAGATATGACCAGTTTTTCTAATGACGAGATTATAGCCATCAAGATATTGCCAATGTTTTGACGATGAACAAACCAAGATCTGGTAAATTTTCTTCTAATGATGGTATATCTTGTTCATCAAGATATGACCAATTTTCCTAATGACGAGATTATCGCCATCAAGATATTGCCAATGTTTTGACGATGACCAAACCAAGATCTGGTAAATTTTCTTCTAATGTTGGTATATCTTGTTCATAAAGATATGACCAATTTTCCTAATGACGAGATTATCGCCATCAAGATATTGCCAATGTTTTGACGATGAACAAACCAAGATCTGGTAAATTTTCTTCTAATGATGGTATATCTTGTTCATCAAGATATGACCAGTTTTTCTAATGACGAGATTATCGCCATCAAGATATTGCCAATGTTTTGACGATGACCAAACCAAGATCTGGTAAATTTTCTTCTAATGATGGTATATTTTGTTCATAAAGATATGACCAATTTTCCTAATGACGAGATTATCGCCATCAAGATATTGCCAATGTTTTGACGATGAACAAACCAAGATCTGGTAAATTTTCTTCTAATGATGGTATATCTTGTTCATAAAGATATGACCAGTTTTTCTAATGACGAGATTATCGCTATCAAGATATTGCCAATGTTTTGACGATGAACAAACCAAGATCTGGTAAATTTTCTTCTAATGATGGTATATCTTGTTCATCAAGATATGACCAATTTTCCTAATGACGAGATTATCGCCATCAAGATATTGCCAATGTTTTGACGATGACCAAACCAAGATCTGGTAAATTTTCTTCTAATGATGGTATATCTTGTTCATAAAGATATGACCAATTTTCCTAATGACGAGATTATCGCCATCAAGATATTGCCAATGTTTTGACGATGAACAAACCAAGATCTGGTAAATTTTCTTCTAATGATGGTATAACTTGTTCATCAAGATATGACCAATTTTCCTAATGACGAGATTATCGCCATCAAGATATTGCCAATGTTTTGACGATGACCAAACCAAGATCTGGTAAATTTTCTTCTAAATGATGGTATATCTTGTTCATCAAGATATGACCAATTTTCCCAATGACGAGATTATCGCCATCAAGATATTGCCAATGTTTTGACGATGACCAAACCAAGATCTGGTAAATTTTCTTCTAATGATGGTATATCTTGTTCATCAAGATATGACCAATTTTCCTAATGACGAGATTATCGCCATCAAGATATTGCCAATGTTTTGACGATGACCAAACCAAGATCTGGTAAATTTTCTTCTAATCATGGTATATCTTGTTCATCAAGATATGACCAATTTTCCTAATGACGAGATTATCGCCATCAAGATATTGCCAATGTTTTGACGATGACCAAACCAAGATCTGGTAAATTTTCTTCTAATGATGGTATATCTTGTTCATAAAGATATGACCAATTTTCCTAATGACGAGATTATCGCCATCAAGATATTACCAATGTTTCGATGAGGTCCAAACTAAGATCTAGTAAATTATTTTCTTCCAATTATGAGATATCTTGTTTAAGAAGATCTGACCAATATTCCTAATGACGGGATGTATCGCCATCAAGATATTGACAATGTTTTGATGATTGCCAAACCAAGATCTGGTAAATTTTCTTCTAATGATGAGATATATTGTTCATCAAGATCTGGTTAGTTTTGCTAATGAGGTACCTCGTCAGAAAAAACACCAGGAGGGTTTTCCTTTTTTAGAACAATTTGAGTAATAATTGTTTCAAAGAACATAACAACCTTTTTTTAGAACATAAACGACTAAAAGAAAATAATGAAACTTTTTTTCTTGAAGAATCTGTATTTTTGCTAGTGAAATATTGATTATTCTCTGTGGACACCACGTTTGGGATCCTCTCAGCCAAGGGGTACACTAAGATGCAGAAATAAAAGCAGCATGTGTGGGAACAACATTTTTATATGCCTGGATGCTGTACAAAAAAATACAAACTGACCGAACAGCACTCACTGACGAAGTTTAGTTGATAGTTTAATTTTGTGTTCCCTACCTACCATTAAAGTTGGCACACAAGTTTGAAACGCTCTTCATATTCGACAGTAATTCAAAAACAATTTCACTCTGCAAACCATAACTGACCTTTATTACTAGTATTCCAGATCTATTAATTTAATTACAACTAACCTCCCACTTAATTCAGTGCAATGTCGGCGATTTGTATGTCAGCATCCTGCGATTACAATACATCACTGAATGAGAGAAAGTGGTAGGGGAAAAAATCCCTCTGACCACACACAAAACGGTTGGTCCGACAATGCGTGTTCGCGCTGCTGTGAAAAAATAAAAAATAAAAAATGGGGGGAGTCCCGACAAAATATGTCCGTCATTTTCTTTCTTTTTCCCTCTTATTTATTGCTATTGACATATTAAAGAATCATGAAAGCTCCCAGTACTTTCACTCCTGCCTTGGTCTCAGTGAACAGATGGACACACCGATTCAGTTTACCGATTTTGTGGCAGTGTTGTTACTTTGTGGTGAGTTGGATGTTATGCTATATTTTACTTGAGTTAATTTAATTTCTAATGGAATACTGTTGTGGATTTCATATTTCAAGGATGTGACACAGTCATTTTAGTATTAACATTTAATACTAGTCACTTAAATTATATTTCTAGAGTTAATTTAATTTCTTATATATAGAAAAAATTTGTATATTCATTGCTTAAAAAACTTTTATAAAATTGCGCTTGCCTTTAACACTTGTGTTGGTTTACTAAATTATATTACATGAGTTAATGTAATTTCTAATGGAATACTGTTATGGATTTCGTCATTTCAAGAATGTGACTCGTTAATTTTAGTAATAACATTTTAACTAGACGCATAAACTATATTTCTAGAGTTGATTTAATTTTTGTAGAGTACTTTCGTGTATTCATAATTTCAAATGACTTTTGTTAGGATGATTAATAATATTTAACGCTTGTGTTGGTTTAGTAAATTATATTACTTGAGTTAATTTAATTTCTCATGGAATGCTTTTGAGGATTTCCTTAATTAAAGAATGTAAATTTGTGACTTGTTAATTTTAGTAATAACATTTTAAACTAGACGCATAAACTATATTTCTAGAGTTGATTTAATTTTTGTAGAGTACTTTCGTGTATTCATAATTTCAAATGACTTTTGTTAGGATGATTAATAATATTTAACGCTTGTGTTGGTTTAGTAAATTATATTACTTGAGTTAATTTAATTTCTCATGGAATGCTTTTGTGGATTTCTTTAAATAAAGAATGTAAATTTGAGTAATAACATTTTATACTAGTCACGTATATTATATTTTTAGAGTTAATTTAATTTGTTATAGAAAACGTTTGTACATTCATTACTTACAAAACTTTTATAAAATTGACAAATAGCCTTTAACGCTTGTGTTGGTTTAATAAATTATATTACTTGAGTTAATTTAATTTCTTACCAAGTACTATTGTGTATTCATTATTTCGAATGTCTTTCATTAAATTGATTAATAACATTTAACGCTCGTGAGTTGGTTTAGTAAATTATTTTACTTGAGTTATTTAATTTCGAATATGATACTTTTGTGGATTCCCTTATTTCACGAATGTAACACAGTAATTTAAGTCATAACATTTAATGTTTGTGAGCTAGTCGAGTAAACTCGATTTCTTATGAAATACTTTTGTGCATGCATTATTTCAAAAGTGTGACTTGTATTTAATTTGACTAATAACATTTAACATTTGAGAGTTGGTTGAGTGAAATATATTACTTGAGTTAATTTCGAATGGAGTTCCATTGTGGATTTCATTATTTCTAGAGTGGCATCTTAGTTTATTAACATTTAATTTTTATGAGCTAATCGAGTAAATTATATTGCGTTAATTTAATATCTTAGAGAATATTTTTCTTTATTTCATAATTTCAAAAACGTGACATGTTAGTTCAATCAATAATATTTGATTACTAGCTAAACGAGAAAACTATAATACTTGATTTAAATTAATTTCTAATGGAATATTTTTGTAGATTTCGTTAAGTTAAAAAAGTGGTGTACATGTGACGCATTAGTTTAAGTAATAACATTTAATTCCTATGAAACAGTTGTGAAAACCCCCATATCACTTGAATATATACTCATTATTTAAAAGGACATACAAATTTAATAACCGAATGTTTAGCTATTTTGAATTAAGTAAGTATTCTGCCCTATCTGCGTTCTAATAAAGGTTTTGAGCACCATTTGAAAACTGTAATTTATACTGGTTGAAATAATAAGTTTAATTTTTATGGGTTTTAATTGAATAGACTGTACTACTGCAATTAATTTCTGGTTGCGTTGTTAAAGTGTGACGTTAATTAAAAATACCAAATACCGAATTAATTTAATTTCTAAAGAAAAGTTTTTCTAAGTTTCATTACCTCAAAGAGTGATTTATGTCAATTTATGTGATAACAGATAAAGAGTGACTTATGTCAATTTTAGTGTTAACTATTTTAATTAAGCTAATTTTAACTCTCACTCGTATTAGGATTCTCAAATTACCTACACTCTCATTATCAATAAATTACTTATCGAAATTCCCAATATCAGTTTTAAATAAAAGTTTTTCTTTAGCAAATTATCCGTAAATATATCGTCTGTGTCGAGCAGAAACTCATTAACTGACAAGAAAAAAATTACATTACGATTCAGATTAAAGAATTAGTTTTTACGTCAAAAATAAAAATTCTAAGCCATTTTGGTGAAGTTATATTTTTATTAAAACATATTACAATGTGACAATATAATAATTTAGTGTCCGAAAAAACGCACTTCTGAAAAATGTTAATTAACGAGTTTCTGTTCTAAGCCAACGATATTTTGAAAATAAAAGGAATTTCTCTTGTTATGAAGGTAATAAGAGGCCATTTTAATATCAACCGCTAATATTTGCAAAAAATTCTGAGCCGATTATGTCCTCTCTAACCTTTATTTGAAATAGAAAAGCAACTAGTTTTTATACACCCAACAAAATACACTAAAATAATGAATAATGAAATATAAATTTGATCTAAAAATAAATTAAAAAACATTATTACAACTGTATGGGGCATTTACATCTACTGCTGTAGTATAAATGCATCCTTAAAAATGATCCTGAAAACAAAGCATATAATTTGCATTAATAATGCAGTGATTTTAGATGTAGATAATATTGTAACTATCGATTTAATTATACTGTTTTATTTAAAGAACTTACTTTCACATAATTTATTTGGATGTACACATTTACAGAGATGCCAAATTGCGATGGCAGTTTTCAGTAGTACCGAAGGAAAAAATCAGTAGTTTTAAGAATTTTTCAGTAGTCAAGTAAACATATAAGAAATTGGCTTTAATAACACGCATATATCATTAATTCAAATATTTAAATACAAATTTGAAAGATATATGCAACACATTATATTATTTATAATTAGTAAGGTATATCATACATGAAAACGCATATCGCACCACGGTAAGAAAGTGACACAGGTCAAAAAATAAAAATTTTGATGTTATGTCATTGAAAAATATGTATGAGGTGCCCCAGCATGTTATATTGCAATTCTATAGAATATAATAGAAGTTACCACCATAAATACTTACCTAAAATGTGAAAGAAGCTTATGCTATTTCAATATAAGTTTTATAGTATCCTTTAAGTTGATGTTTCTCAAATTCTGGAATTTTGAGTTGTGTCACTTTTCTGGCAGGGGAGCGATATATAGATCCAATAACTGTGTATGAAAGAATTATATCACATTGCTAAAAATTGGAAATTTTGTTCACAAAAAACATTTAATAGTTAAATTTAAGCACTCTCTCCCAATTACCAAACAAAAGTAATTTTAATGAAAAAAAAAAAAAAAAAAAAAAAAAAAAACAGAAATAAGTAAATTAATTGATGTGTTGTGAAAAATAAATAAAATTGAATTTTTCCGTAGAAAAAAAATCTTTGATTCCGTAATCCGTAGTACCCGACTCACTTCCGTAGAAACTACGGAGAATCCGTAGTAGTTCGCATCTCTGTATTTGAATAAGACGAAGCTTGTATAATGTTACTATTTTTTATACCAAGGAATCTTAGAGGGAAATAATTTGAAAAGTTTTAATTTGTTTCATTTTATTTTCAGTATGCTTGACATCAGCACAAAGACGTGAGTATATTTTGAATTACTTTACTTTTAAATTATGCTCACTTCTATTACAATACAAACTTATCAATTTATAATTATTTAGCATTGTACTTCTGTTATTCGAAGTGCATTTTATTCTCCAATACTTAATATTATTAGTTAGTTCTAATTTGGTCTTTTCTTATTCGGAAGTAACTGTTCTAGATACAATAAATGTACTGTTCAGTTGAAATTTTACCCAGAAAATTCATACTTTTACTATAAGATTACTTATCAAACGTTATGAACTAAAATTTACGGTTAATGTTTACTTAACATTATACAGTATATAAAAGCGTTTATGTTTATATATATATATATATATATATATATATATATATATACACCAGTTAGAATATCAGTTAGAACTTTTGATAGATAATTCGTGCCTAGTAAATAAAGCTATGTGTTGTAAATTAATACTAAGTGCAGAGATTACAAATAACTTAAATGAAATGAAAACAGAAAGAAATGAGTACCATTTTCAAAATTCAATTAGACTTTGATACATGCGATATTTATTTAGCAAATATTTCTTTTCATTAATGTTTGATTGCGGAATCCCATTATTCTCTCTCTCTCTCTCTCTCTCTCTTTTATAATCAACTTGCTACTAATCAAAACTTTAAAACTATATTAACTATTTTATATGAAAGTGATTATTGTTTATTTAGAATTCCTTTCCACTTATTGTTTGACGTTTCTCTTTTCTAAAAACTAACGTGGTGTTATCCTCAAATCTTTCTCTTTAGGTTTGATCCCGGACCGTCACCAATAACTCGTTTTGTTGCTCCAGATTAAAGATACCTACCTAACTTTCCCAAAACTAACCTTTAAATGTTGTTTCAAGCGTTTATTATTTCAACGTGACAGTATTTTATTTTTTAGTATTAACTTTATTCAAACATTTTACAGGAGTGAGGAATTTTGACTTCTTTACTGTTAAAATAAGGTGATTAAGTTTGTCTTAAAAATAAACATTAAGAATAATGCAGAAATGAAAGTTTTTCTGGCGAAACTGCTGAAGAACCAAGGTCATCAGCGAAATTTAATTATAACAACACACGGATGAAGGAAAAAAAAAAAGCAGAAGAGCTTCCGTGACAAAGTTCGGTGCCTTTTTAGGTCAACGCATGTAATGCCACTCTGATGATACATTTTTGTCCACTCAGATGAAACTCTCTACAATACGAGGAAATACAAATTCCAAATATTGGAACAACATGGATGATAGTGGTTAGATGCAATACCATAATCGGTCGTATTACGGACGCAGAACCGTTAGAACTCGCATCTCCATACATAGTATATTATACTATCGTCGTAGAATAGAATACGGTGTTATTTGTATGTTGTCGAATGGTAACTAACGGTTATAAGTAAGAATGTTACTTAGAGGGATATCACAATTACAGTTTTAACTGTGACTGCTACCGAAGAATTTGGGATTCTAAACTGTGATTGTGATTTTAAACTGACTGAATCTGGTTGGTTGGAAGAGGATACTGTTTTTTTTTGTGATTTAAGATATTTTGTGCTGTACTCAATGGTACAATACGGTTGAATCGCTAACGTCGTGTGACCAAGTCACTAATAGTCAGTCGCAGTTTGAAATGCTACAAAAATACCAATAATAACAGTCACAGTCACCGATCACAATCACAGATAGAAGTTAAACGATATCACTACTACCGAATCACAGTCACAGTATCAGAGTTAAACGATATCAGGTAATATAATTTAGCCCTCAATCAGTGTTACCAAATCATAGATATTCTCAATCACTGTTCCAATAATCACTGCTACTTTGATTATTCAGAACAGGTAGGAACTGTGCTTTAAAAATAACGGTGAATGAATACCAGTTGTATGATTCGCTTAACATCACTAGTTATAAACAATATAAAATCAACTGGTTTGAGATGAATTAACTAACTGTGCAGCAAAATTACATGTTAGTTTGAGTTATAATATTACAAGCCACTGCATGGCCAGCACTACGTTGCTCGTAACAGTTATTTTCGTGGGGTCAGATGTGACCACTGCTCGCTAACGCTCGCCAAGCCCTGGTGATTGCTACGTACTCCCATTTGGTTTGCCTCGCAAACGAACTCGACGAGCAACGCCGTGATGACCTCGAAATGGCTATTATCAACAACGTATATCAAAACACGCTGGAATAGAAAAACTTGGCATGCATTCCGACTAAAAACGCTTGTGGTAACGTTGTGATAGCGCTACTATAAGCGGTTGAATATCACAACATCCGCTCGCTTCTTCATTCGAGGTAGGAGTGACGTCACATTCCGGAAAGAAGAAAAAAATTGGGGGGGGGGGGGAACTAATAAATTAATTCAATTCTAGATTAAATTTTCAAATTAGGGCTGGACACAAAAATCGTAAAACATTAGGACTACATTTGTGCCAAATTTCATTATTGTAAGCGTCATAGATTCGTCAGGAAACTGCGCACTGCGCAAGGTACACTAACTAACTAACTAACACCAACACACACTCACGTGCCTAGTGTCGTGAGACACTGTACCAGTTTAAATAAGTGTGGTTGGATGAGTAGTGCATGCCTCCAAGGTGACATGTCTACCCAGAATTTTAGAGCACATTACATTACATTTATACATCCTTACATCTATACAGTAAATACATTAATCATTATACTAGGTTACAGTATAAATATATATTTACATCATGCAAGGTGAGAAATAAGTTCGTTTTTCTTAGGATATTCAAGTCTGGATGATTTTCAATGAATCTCACCATGTTAATAATTTTAACCCTCGAAAAAGTAGAGATTATCTAGAACTGCACTGAAGAGTTCTCGTCGCTCGAATGAAATTCTTAAGAAGGCAACGAGAAATATGAAAGATTGAGAGCTCGTTCTTTTTAAAGCAAAAATGGTCCTGAAATGAGATCACGCTGCTTTTCAGTATGTGAAAATCACAAACTGAAAACACTTAATTGTTGGTTGTTCCAGAATGCCCGAAACTGCAGAAGCCTTGGAATGGTCAGTTCGTGGGGACTTGTAATCGCTACATCGGAGCCGAGTGCCAGTTTGAGTGCCGAGAACCTTACCAGTTGGTCGGAAGCAGAGTCAGGCTATGCCGAACTGATGGTACTTGGAGCGGTAGATCAGCAGCATGTGGTCCGTATTCCCCTGAAAGTAACCACCGCTCCTTATTACAGCTCCTTATTACAGCGCTCCTTATTATAACTCCTTTGTGCAGTCTAAGTCTTTTACGGAAGGGGTAAAGGCGTCAGGTTCGAGTTTAATCTGGTCATGATCATAGAGGAAATATAAAAGTAGAGTAATTGCAACTTTCTGATGAGACCAAAACTTGTAGTAACGCGAACCTTAGACTACGTTTGTCTGCTGGGTGGAGCCTAACATTCATCTTCTCATTGGTTCACGGAACGGGAGAAGACGCCCATCGATTGATTCATCCTCTGATTGGTCCGCTCGACTTAATAGAAGACATTGTAACAGACGGGATAAGATGCCCGTCCATATTTCATCAACTGATCGGTAGTAGACTTTGATTCATCCTCGATTGGAAGAGGCCTCTGATTGGTCCATGCGACTTAATAGTAGATTTTGGCGATTTCACCACTTTCATCGCCATTCGATAGAAATGCGCATTCCCACATGTACCCTGTCATAATGTGATGTTTCGCCAAAAGAGGTGGGAAAATACCAAATCGGGCAACCAAGTTCATTTTTCACAGAACTGTCACGTGACTACTAGCCGACATGTTTGGTCACACGTTTTGAATCTCCTCTCAATAGCAATGCACAGTCTACGTATCTCTCATGTGTATGGTCATGATAATAACCCTGTGTGTTTCGCATTGAATTAGGTTGCATTTTTATCCCCTTTTTAAGTAACGCTTCAATTTATTATTCATTGTACTTTCCATCTATATGGTTTACGGTCACAACCAGATTATTTTATTTCAATTTCTAAAATACCAAATTTAGTCCGGATCAAGCGATTAACGCTTAGAAAATTCAAAGCATGTTGTTACTAATACACTTAGTCTAGAGTGAAACCTAGACCAAGCACAGAAGACCGTGTTTTTCAAATCGCATGGAGACCAACTTCTGTTCTTCCTGGAACTGTCCTACAGAGAAACCAGTACAATACAAAAAAATAGAAAGGAGTTGCTAAAGTTGTGGAGCAAGGAAAAGCTGAGAGGGGCGGGTGAGTTCTTGCAACAAAATTAACCCTCATCTAACAACGATCAACTCTCATTCATTCCCTCCGCCAATTTTTCTTAGTTCCAAAAAAAAATGTATCGCATTCCATATTATGGTTACAGTTTGTGGGCACAGAATTAAAAAGTACATCCACATTACCATATTTTTTCTTGCATAGTAAATATAACAATAACCTTTTACAAATTCGAAAGTAGCAGTTGTACGCACAATCGAAATTAAATTATTGTATCGCGTTCACGCGATCACAAATGTACTGGTCAATAACTGATCATCCATATGTGCCTATCACACAAACGATACCTTGATAGGTAGGTATTTGAATTACCGTCACAATGTATCAACCCAACGGGCTATTGGTGACGATCCGGGATCAATCCCGAAGTGCCTTGACTGTCTCGCATTGTTACATTGTAGCTGTGTTTACTTCCTCGTTGTAAATCTCCTATGCTTTGTAATTTGTACCTAAATGTTTCTGAGCTAAATATGATACTTTTTAATTTCCGATTTCATTAATACCAGCGTATGTCCTGATCTATTGATTAACTTTTAGAAACTTTATAGCAAAGGAAAACGATATGTTGTTGCTTACAAAATGATTGAATAAAACCGTTTTTTAAGCAATAGACATACCTTTTTCCTACATAAGAGATTCTCTTGAATTAGTGTTGATGTCGTCACTGCAGCGTCTATTACGTTGGATTTTAGTTTATGTTGATGTCAGGGCTCATACATCTGGAAATCTTTGAAAACTCATGGAAATTAATCAGTCCTGGGAAACCTAAATGTATGTCTTCAGGAAAACATGAATAATGCATGATTTATACTTTGGTTCCAGTATTTTGTAATTCAAGAAAAAATTATTTATCAGTGAATTGCTTCAAAAACTTTAAAAAAATTAAAGAATAAATAATAATAACAAAGGAAATTGTAATTCAAATATGATTACTAGATGGCACCTCGGATTTTTGGGATCAAAAACAATTGTGGTGAGATTTGGGCACATTTCCCTAAACAATCACAGAAACATTATAATTACGGGCGAAAGCTTCCGATGTGAAAAGTCAACATTTTCCCATTATTTGTGTATTAGTTTAAAACTTTCTTCATTTAATTCTAGACAACCAAGAAAAATATTTTAGAGATAGAAGAAACTACGAATTAATAGACCGCCTGCAATTTCTTTGCAAAGATGTTATTAGTAATACAACACGTTATTGGTAAACAATTGGTAGTGCAAAAACACGTTGCAACACGTTATTAGTGATACAAATTCTATGTTTTGAAATAGACTTGAAATAGATTAATACTGACTCTAAATAAAGTTCATTAGATAAGATAACACTTCAGAATGTGATCGACTAAAAAGTATTTTGTTCCAATTAATATAGATGCTTTTTCTTAAAGATATGCGAATTAATCGGAGATATACTCTTTAAAACTCTCTTTTATTTTTCTATAATCTAAATCTAAATTATAAATGTATCAATTATAAATATATGAATGCTTATTGTGGTAGGAACTTCCTTGATTGCTGAATGGGGCCAGGATAATATTTAATATGAACATAACTTATTGAACATCAAATTATGCAGCACGAAAATGGAAGTGAAATTCAAATACTGATGTCAGATATGCAGGATT
The DNA here is from genome assembly GCA_947359465.1 of Metellina segmentata. Classification (NCBI taxonomy): domain Eukaryota; kingdom Metazoa; phylum Arthropoda; class Arachnida; order Araneae; family Tetragnathidae; genus Metellina; species Metellina segmentata. Next base: position 94,713,745 of record OX375881.1, read on the forward strand.
ATTGAGAACATACCAAAAAAGGACCTGGTAAATTAATTGGGATATTCAGCTCAATGGGTAAACCTGAAGGCACATGCAATGAAGTTACATCAATCCTTCACTGCTGCTAGCATCTTATGTGAATCAAACAAATGCCAGTCACTTGACTTGACGTCATTCGTCATATAGGTTCCCAATACTTCTGTGTTCCATTACTAAAACTATTGAGAGCAGTACTCGTGTCTTAGTGTTGAGCCGTCATGGGTTGACTATTATTACATAAAATACAGACAGGAGAGTCAACAATAAAACCAGGTGTACACATCCGGTTTTTCAACGTTCGGCACCAATGGTCAACTATGCACACATAACCGTGAAATGACGCAAGTACTCATTTCGCGCCATTTGCGATAAATATTCTATCGAAGAAAACGTGTTTATTTCGCTTACTTGGTGTACAAAAAGTATGTTTTGAATCAGAATAGACGTTACTGGATACAACCATTTATTAATTATTTTTTAAATTCCATTTATTTATGAAAACAAGATACATCCGACCGGAGAAGCGTGTGCGGCGGTGAACTGCGGTACAAATTACACGCAAGTTGGACGTGCGTCGCTGCAGCGGCGCCAGAGGCATATATGCACTACTCCATTGGATCTAATGTATCTCAGACCGCACTTGCCTTGCGTTGCGGCAGCGGTGCCGCACGTTGAAAAACCGGATGTGTACATCGGGCCTTAAACAGTATACACTCAGACAGTAATGCCTAGTTAGAAAAAGAAACTCGACAGCTACAGACTTCCTTGGAGAGTTTGGGACTACTTCACTAGAGGAGTGAAGGCATTCCCAAGACTATTCCTTGGCATCATTGACTAGTCTTTCTTTTAGGCGATACTTGAACAACGCAAAGTTTTGAAGCGTGAAAAGACAGAGCGTTTAACGGCTTCAATATTATAGTTATAAATGTGCTTTAACACAATATTTACTTCAATTGTTTTGAACACAATTAGTGGAAAACAGAGATTTTAATCTTTCTAGTAGTTGTATCGACTAGGTAATCTCGTCTCATTAGCAAATATGATCATATCTCGATGACGAGATATCTCGCCATTCGCAAAATTGGTTAGATCTTGATGGAGGAGATATATGTCGTTGTAACCACTTTGGGGGTTAGTATCCTAATAAATTATGTTCCTCCAACCAAAGTTAATTTATGATTTCTATTTACAGACCTCAATGGCTGCCCCACCTGTTGCAACAACTGCGGCGGCGACTCCACTTGTCCGTCTATCTATGGTCCAGAGAACGGATACACGGAGGGTCAGTGTGCGCCAGGAGTGGTCACTCAGTCCTGCTTCTTCCGCTGCGACAGTGGTTTTGCCGTGCAAGGACAGTCCCGAATCACCTGCTTGTCCAACGGTCAATGGAGTGGCCTTCAGCCATACTGCCGCAGAACCAGCGGTTAGTGGACTTTTATAATTTTCCCCTTCTCTCTGTATTAGTTTCAAAGACAAACTCAGGCTTATCATAAGCTAGAAGAGAATTCGGTGAGCCTCTGACACCTGTCGCACTGTAGAACAAACCCATGCGGCAGAACATACCTATGCGACAGAACATACCTATGCGGCAGAACATACCCATGCGCATATTCTGTACATAAAACCTGTCGATGCGCATGCGTGTTTCACCTCCTGGCGGTAGTCTCGGCGAGGTACATTGTTATTGGTAAAACTGATCAGATCTTCTCGGACGCGATAACTCGCCATTAGAAGAAATCACTATCACGGCCATCAGAAGAAAACTGATCTCATTATGATCTTGATCTCATCACAATAAAAATATCTTCGATATCTTGATGCCGAGATATATCGTCATAAACTAAATTGGTTCGATATTGACAGACGAGATCCCTGATCGAACATCTTGGAGTTAAATCAATGAGGCCGACCAACCGGTATAGTGGTTAAGGCGTTAGCCTCTAGATAGGAAGGTTCCTTGTTCAAATCCAGGTATGGGCATTAATGTTTGTAAGCGTATGGTGTAGAGGCGAATGGTGCACCTTAAATCTGTCGTGGCCGAAAGTCTTCACATTGGGCTGGTGTGGAAGTTTGGAGAGTGGGGTGCCAACTCATGTGTTGCTTCGTCATCTGACCGTGGTTCAAAATTACGAGGTGTTGTTCTCGGATTTTTCCCTTAGGGGAATGATCCCGGACCGTCGTCAATAGCCCGTTGTGTTGCTCTAGTACGACGTTCCTAAAAATTAACAATTAAATCAATGAGTGGCTTGCCTCATGGAGAGTTCATTTTACTCCAGGTGCCCTGTATAGATACAAACGAGAAAACCTCGCCAGCATTTTCTTTTCTGCCTTCGTGCTCGTCTTCTGACCGTGGTTAAAAATTACGTGGTGTTGTCCTCTGGCCGTCAATAGCCCATTGTGTTGCTCCAGTACGACGTTAAATAAATACCTAGCAGCCTTTGTGCTACAGTCGAGAAAGTTAACATTTGAGTCATATAGGTTTGAACGATTCGATTGATTAAATTAGGGTGCAAGTTAGACGTAAACAATGCATACTCTCGATTGGCATCTTTAGCATGAATTTCGAATACATTATCATTCAGTGCCCCGGAAGCCATCACTGCGATGACGAGTTGGCAAAATAAATAATAATGGCCCATGACGATTGCATACAGGGGTTTGAGTAAAGCATCCATTACACCTTCGTAGAAATGAACTTCACCAAGGACATGAGTTTTATCACCGAAGCCGCACTATACACATGCTTATGTTAACAGCCATTATTTATTCGAGACTAAACAGAACCAAAAGGTCGCTAAATAATCGGACAACCTATCACCCTGAGGTTTAATGTAATTACTTTATAGAATTTTCCGATATAGATTAGAATAATATAATTAATCGAATAATAATAGTAATAGAATTTTCTAATACCACGTGACGCAGGAAGGTCCAATTATCTTTTTGCTGTGATCGTACTTTACAAGCATCGGTTTAGCGAATACTTACACTAAGGTAAATAGTAAAAAAAGACATATTGTTCACTATTTAAAAAAGCATGTAATAAAAGAAAACTTTATTTTCGTATTGGACCCTTTTTTATAGAAGTGAATACTTAAGAAAAAATTGTTTTTTGTCAGAATTCAGCAAACAAGTGGCCAAATAAGTTGGACTATTATCGTTGAGAATGAATAATATTACATCTAATTTAAGTCTTACAGTAGACGTTATGAATGCAATTACCAAAACCAAATGAATATTTACTATAAAAATAAATGTAATTACCAAAATATGACATGAATATAAGATATTCATGAATATTTATTATACAAATAATTAGAGTTCCCTAAAACACACACACAAGAATAAATGCTGTCATATGCAACATGTTTAAGAAGTTGTTTTTAATTTTTAAGTATGAACGTATAATTTTCGAAAACCATTTAATCCAAAAATGGATATTTTAAACAAATCAAAATTCTCAGAAAGCATTAGTTCATAACAATCTATCCACATTTCAATATTGGTAATATCACCTAAGGAGCTATCATATTATCGTCTATTTTCACATTATAGCTATTACCATTATAGAACTATATAGAAAATTAGAGATACTATCGAACTCAATTTTGAACGAAATTTTAGATTCAAAAACCAAACTATGGAATTAAAAAATGTATGTTTCTGGGTCTCATATAGTTCTTAACTCTTCTGGTGGTTAATCTTAGAATCCAAAACTGCCCTAAAGTGACCAGCCTCAGGAGCAAAAACCTGTTTCAAACTATTGATAGATCCAGACAGAGGACAATTTGCTCCTCCTACTTAAATTTTTACCAATCTCTCAAAATAATAGGGCGGTTTTGTTTCGATGAGGCATCATGTCATTAGCAAAACTGTCCAGATCAAAATGGACCAGATATCTCGCCCGTTGCAAAACTGATAAGATATCGGACAAGACATCGAAACACTTGGAGGTTCAAGAAAAGGAAATCTGAATTAATTCTACACCAATAGATTTTAACATAACGCAAGTACGGTTCTTTAACATCCATAAATCACGAATTTCCTGTTCTGAGAATCATCTTACACACGTTCCCATTTGAACTAGAAGGAAGCGTATCCCATATGAATATGACAAAGCAGCCAACCATCCCATAACACACATTAGAAGGCCTGAAATCATTGTTTAATCAGCCTGTCGTGTTGACGGGCTCTAGCACAATCAGAAGAGAGGAAGGAACCTAGATTACTTCTGTCAATCAGAACCTTCCATGTCCCTACCAATGCCACGTGTCAATATACCTATCTATAAACTATTTATATTCTGTTATACATAAAAATATAACTTCCTGTTCTGCTCTACTTTTAGTATCAGTGTGAACAGAACACTTGAATTTAACTAGTTTTAGCCTTATTAGTTTTTAATAAGGCATTATAAGATGTGTAAGATGTGAAAACATATCTACAAGCGCATATCATAAAGTTTTTATTTTATACTAGCCGGGCTGCGCCGGCTAGCGCTCGGCGGTGTGTAATAGTGCTTTTTTTAAAACTTTTTTACGCACCGTAATCAAGCATGTTTTGATTTGTATATTTTATTTATTTTTATGAAACAATTCTTCAAATCATTGCGAGCGTATTCAATCAAATATTTAAGGAAAGTTGGTCGAAATATACATATACCGCTACAAAATTATACATGTCTAGTTTGCAGGAAATAGACATATCATTAAAATCTAACTCCTAAATAATATTTCTACAATAGGTAATATACCAGAACACATAATGCAAACAAAAATAAAATTCCAATCCTTGAAAAAATGCAAAATTCCGAAGAAAAAAAATACGTACGTATCTATTCAAACGTGTTGAATTTCGATTTCCTGAATATATTGTGAAATAGAATAATGCGACAAAAGACTTTTCAACGATATTGACAAAGACAATAATGATTTATTAACAAAAAAAATACATATTTATAATACTTGGGAATCCTCAAATATGTCCACAACATCTCGCAGTCAACTCAAATACGCAAACACGGAATTCTAAATCAAATTAAAAAAGCAAACATTAATTCTGAAGTGGCCAGAAACCGGGTAGCAAAATTACGTTTAAATTACTTTTACATCAAAGGAAGAAATAAGAAGTCAGTTCAAACATATATTTTTACAATTTAATTCCTTACTTTGCATAGAAATTGACCTCGGCTATTTAAAAACAGCAAGAATTCAAAATATCTGGGTTATTTTATTTACGTTGATTGTTGCCATTCGACGATACACAAATAACGTCGATTTCGGGTCCACGTACGTTAGTGTTTTATATATATACAAGGGAATTCATATGTACTAGCCGGGCTGCGCCGGCTAGCGCTCGGCGGTGTGTAATAGTGCTTTTTGAAACTTTTTTACACACCGTAATTAAACATGTTTCGATTTGTATACTTTATTTATTTTTATGAAACAATTCTTTAAAGCATTGCGTATTCAATCAAATACTTAAGGAAAGTTGTTCGAAAAATACATATACCGCTACAAAATTACTCATGTCTAGTGATATTTTTCAGGAAATAGACATATCATTAAAATCTAACTCCTAAATAATATTTCTGCAATAGGTAATACACCGGAACACATAATGGATACAAAAATAAAATTCCAATCCTTGAAAATATGCAAAATTCTGAAAAAAAAAATCACGTACGTATCTATTCAAACGTGTGGAATTTCGACTTTCTGAATATATTGTGAAATAGAATAATGCGACAAAAGATTTTTCAACGATATTGACAAAGACAATAATGATTTATTAACAAAAAGAACACATATTTATAATACTTGGGAATCCTCAAATATGTCCGCAACATCTCGCAGTCAACTCAAATACCCAAACACGGAATTCTAAATCAAATTTAAAAAGTAAACATTAATTCTAACGTGGCCAGATACCGGGTAGCAAATTTACGTTTAAATTACTTTTACATCAAAGGAAAAAATAAAAAGTAAGTTCAAACATAAATATTACAATTCAATTCCTTATTTTGCAGAGAAATTGACCTCGGCTATTTAAAAAGGGCAACAATTCAAAATATCTGGGTTATTTTATTTACGTTGATTGTTGCCATTCGACGATAAACAAATAACGTAGATTTCGGGTCCACGTACGTTAGTGTTTTATATATATAGATAGATTCTTGAGCAACTTATAAATGAACAGCTTCTTTTAACTTTTATAAGCGGATAAAGTAAAATATGCTCATTAGTCAACACATTATTCGATTCCGGATTATTTTGTGGTTTTTGGTAATAATACACATGAGATTTTGAGTCATAAATGATAAATGCCTGCATTGAAGTTCATCCAAGGTTGAGCAGTTAAGTGCGTGCGTGTTTCGTAGGTAGTTTGATTAACGTCGCTCTGTAGTAAACACACCGGGCTATTGAAGACGGTTTGGGATTAATCTCGAAGTGAAAGATCCGATTGTTTGTTTTAGTAGCACGAGAAAATTTATCACATGAAGGGATCGAAGATCACTTGTTTTTCTCAATGTTCCTGGCAGGTTCAGGGATCTCATACTGTTCAATCTGGAATTATTAATTGCAACAACCTTGAATGAGTAGCTTGAAAAAATAATATTTCCAAATATCTGCATTTATAATAACCAGGATGAGTCAATGATTATCTGCAGTGCAGCTGTATAATTTATTTGAATAAAAATGGAGAACTTACAATAACGTTAGAGTTCATATGCTTTTGCTTTTCAATGCTTCCATTCCTACTTTCCATAACCTTCTTTATGCACACATGAAAAATGGTTTGGGGCTGAGCAAGTTATCCACGCGTGCATTTGGTGAATGACTAATTTACCAAACGATTTTCCACTTCATAAATCACTCGTTGCCTTTAGCAGAACCATGTCAAATGCTTTGTTATCAATGTTAACAGTTGTTGTAATTGACAAGCGTCCGGTTCCTTCATATACTTTTGTGTGACGACCATTTTTAACTTTTCGATCGATTAACTAAATTTCATTTCCTCCTGCAAAATTTTATATTTAGCTGAACTCTTTTTCAGAGATTAAAAAGGACAGCAAGGGAACCATCTCCCTGAAGAATAATTGGTTCTTTTTCTCAAAGAGATGGTTCTCTTCCGAGTGAGGAAAGATGCCTTACGACACAGAAACGATGTTATCGGCTGACCTAAACAGCGCCCTCTACCACCTAAAGCATCATTTCCGGACACTTATTCTTTGACAAAAATTATCCATTTTTAGACCCTCTACCATCCTTTATAATTTGACCAGATATTTCCGAAACACTGTGCATAATAGCTGTATAAATAAATTGTAATGGTAATTTTTGTTAACGTTGTACTAGAGCAACACAACGGGCTATTGACGACGGTCCGGGATCAGTCCCTTAAGGGAAAGATCCGAGGGCAACACCTCGTAATTTTGAACCACGGTCAGATGACGAAGCAACACCTGAGCTGGCACCCCACTCTCCAAACTTCCACACCAACCCAACTTTTAAATAAATGGATCGGGAAGCTTGTAGTCACTAAGATTACGACAAGAGAACATTTTTCTTCTTTTACATAACTTCTCCTGTCTTCGTCTTAGTGACTACAAGTTTCCCGACAGAAGAATACAGCCATTAAGGATGGTCCTGATGGTAAGCCTATGTTTGGTAATGTCTGTAGATTGTACAAATTGTGTGTTCTTTTCAGGTGCGCTTTGTCAGGAGTTCGACATTCCGAATGGGGACGCGGACTGCGTGTTGGACGGTGGTCTGACCATCTGCAGAGTGACGTGTGATCCGGGATTCATGCTTGTGGGGTCCTCCGTCATCACGTGCTCGTCGTCCGGCAGCTGGAACGAGCAGTACCCCGCGTGTCGCCGTGAGTGAATCGTTTTTCTTTCTCTAGAAAGGGTGGTGAATCCTTGATGACCTTAGCTGTCTTTTAACTTTTGCCTTCGTGTCATGAAGTTAAAGGGCCGCTGTAGCCTGTTTGTAGGAGTAGAGAATCAGCAACTGGAAAGTTAGTGGTGTCTCAGGTAGACATCTTTATCCTATACAACCATTGGAATACGTACCCAGAACGGACACTTTGGAGCTAGTGACAAGATTCGCTCAGGTGTTTAACTCGTCGTCTGACCAAGGCTCAAAATTACGAAGTGTTGTTCTAGGGTCAATCCTTACGGGATTGATCATATACCGTCTCCAATAGTCCTTTGTGTTGCTACATTTCAACAACTTTCCCACACACCTACATTTTGAAGTACAAACATTTTAGCTAAAAGTTAGGTCACAAAATCAAAACTATATGAAATTTTGTTTTTCTGTGAAGCCTTCATAATTAGTTACAAATACTTTGAAAATATTTCTTTTCGCTATTGAATTTTGCTCTTGTGACTTAGGAGTTCATGACTAAATAAACAATTGACCTTACACGCATTTTCAAACCCTCAAAACAAATGTTCCAATATTGCTGCATCTCCTTATTGACACTTGTTAATAATCAACCTTAGAATACTAAATAGACGTCTCAGTAACGTAGTCGGGAGTTCAAACGAACAGTGCGCCATTTGACCTTGAGGTGATCCCCTTTCTCTCCAGCTATGCTTAATGGGGTTCGTCTTCTTTCGATCAGTACGTCTCCAGTCACCGTTTGGTTCACTTACGAAGAGTACTGTACCCTTTCTGAAACATGCAGTTTTTATTTTAGTTAGTATTCTAGGGTACAGAAACCCATTAGCTTAATAATGAAATAGTTTCAGGAATCATAACTGATTTTAACGGCTTCTACGTTTAATAGACGTGTAGTTAGTAACATGCAGTTTTTATTTTAGCTAGTTTTCTAGGGTTCAGTAACACCTTAACCAAATAATGAAATAATTCATGGAAGCGTTGGTTTTAACGGCATGTACGTCTAAGAGACGTATAGTTAGTAACATGCAGTTTTTATTTTAGTTAGTATTCTAGGGTTCAGAAACCCCTTAGCCTAATAATGAAATTATTTCAAGAAGCATAACTGGTCTTAACGCCATGTACGTCTAATAGACGTGTAGTTAGTAACATGCAGTTTTTATTTTAGCTAGTTTTCTAGGGTTTAGTAACACCTTAGCCTAATAATGAAATAATTTCAGGAAGCGCTGGTTTTAACGGCATGTACGTCTAAGAGAAGTATAGTTAGTAACATGCAGTTTTTAGTTTAGTTAGTATTCTAGGGTTCAGAAACCCCTTAGCCTAATAATGAAATTATTTCAGGAAGCATAACTGATTTTAACCGCTTCTACGTCTGATAGACGTGTAGTTAGTAACACGCAGTTTTTATTTTAGCTAGTTTTCTAGGGTTCAGTAACACCTTAGCCTAATAATGAAATAATTTAAGGAAGCGTTGGTTTTAACGGCATGTACGTCTAAGAGACGTATAGTTAGTAACATGCAGTTTTTAGTTTAGTTAGTATTCTAGGGTTCAGAAACCCCTTAGCCTAATAATGAAATTATTTCAGGAAGCATAACTGATTTTAACGGCATGTACGTCTAAGATACGTATAGTTATTAACATGCACTTTTTATTTTAGTTAGTATTCTAGTGCTAAATAAACAGTACGTAAAAAATTAAACAAAAATACTTTATTTATGAGTGGTTTCAAAACAAGATTGTTCCCTCACACAAAAAATACATCCTGTACTTCAGTCAATTATATAAAGTGAATTGACCAATTTCCCAGGAAGACTAATGGAATCACGTCTCTCTTAATCTCTCAGGTGGCACAACCGACGTGGATGAAATCTGTCCAACTCTGGTCGCCCCCGAAGGAGGTCGACTGGTCGGTAGCTGCATATCAGCCAACGTCGGAGACACCTGCCAACTGGTGTGCATCAGTGGATACAGGCCTACAGACACCCGGGTTCTAGTCTGTCAAACTGACGGCAGATGGTCGAGCTCATTGCCCAGATGCATATGTAAGTAGTGCTATCAAAGTCTTCTCAACTAAGCTTCAACGCTGCAGCGAAATGTAATGAGTAACTAAATTTGGGAGTATTTCATATCCAGTATATAGACCTCACTGTCTGTTATTTAATGCATCGCTCATTTGTCCAACACTGGCACAACTCAGAAAATCACATTTGAGGTAAAATTCGTTTAAAGTTTTTATTTCTGTATATATCTACTGTTGCACACATCTACCATCTACGGTCCAGTATTGAATTTACATTTGTCAGTTTGCTTTGAAAGAATGCCGTTTTCTTCATTGAGACATGCACTTACTCCAAATATCGTATTTTTTTGACGTTAGTGTGGTGTGAAAGTTTGGAGCAGGGGTTTCCAGCTCAGGTGTGACCTCGTCATCTGACCGTGGTGCAAAATGTCCTCGATCTTCCCCTTCGGGCTTTGATCCCGAAACGTCGCTAATAGCCCGTTGTGTTGCTCCTATTGGACGTTAATTAAACACCTACCAACCTACCGTATTTTTTTAAAGTTGTTTCAGCCCAAGAGCAATATATTTAATTGCTATACTTTGGGTATGAATGTATAAAAATTCTCGCGGTGATTCTTGTCGATGTTTATATTGAAGTCCTGATGCAGGCGAAGACGCTTCGATGCTCGATGTAGAGGCTTACGTCTCTGAAAAAGATGATTCGATTACAGAGATTGAGGTGGATATTCACACACGCCCCATTTTTTATAAGTCATTAATTTTTTAAGTACATATTTGTTTTTAAGTATGGAGTATCCTTGTACGTGGACCCAGGGCAAGGAGACCCAGAAAATGTGAGGTTTGGAAAGTGTGATGTGGTATTTTTTTTTATAAAATTAAAAGTTTAACATCTTTCCATTATTTGTATGCGTTGGGACGTATTCAATAAAAATAAAAAATAAACCTTTGATAAAACTTTGTGCATTAATCAAAGTCTGACCAGGTAGGTCTGTGAACAAACATGCATAAGAAAACTAAATTTCAAAAATCAACGCGAACTTGTAAGTTCGTTCTTCTTCCTTTTCCTAATTTCATTCTTTTACGTTACTTCAGTGCGACGTTGTTACAGACCTACCTCTGCCTTTTCTAAATCAACACTTCACATCAAAGTACATTTGTCAGTTTCTATAATAAAGAACCAGTATTCTATATAGCTTTGGCTTCTTCAAAGAGTTTTAACCTCTTCTCGGCTTGGCGATTTTTGGAAAGTTTTTCGGTGATAAAGTAGCGTTGGTAGATGTCACAGCGTAAAGTGTGTAAAGTAAACAAAAAGGATGTATACACTATATGGACAAAAAGTATTTGGACGCTGCATGTTTTTCAGAAAGGTGCTTTATTATTCTATTTCGTAACGGGTAGGCCACTTTTTGCTTCTATTACAGCTGCAATATGTCGACGCATACTTTTTACAAGTTCTGTGTAACCCTGGGGAGGAATACCTCGCCATATCTCTTGCAAGGCTGTGAGAAGAGATTGTTGTGAAGATTGGATCCATGTCGTACTCGTCGCTCCAGTTTTCCCACAAGTGCTCGATCGGATTGAGATCGGGGCTCTAAACAGCCAGTCATGCAAATTTACCTCATTTTCAGGAAACCAGACCAGCATGCGTTTTATAGAATGACATAGAGATCGATCCTGTTGGAAGAAACAACCATCGTTGCCGTAGTAATGCCATAGTGTAGGCAAGGCCGAATTTTTCCAGAACGTCGAGGTACTCGTTCAGAGTTCATGGTACCAGGTACATAAAGGAATGGGCCGAGTCCTAACCAGGAAAACAACCCCACACTAAGATGGATCCTCCTCCGAATTTCTGCAGTGTCCAAATACTTTTGTCCATATAATGTATATTTGTAAATCAAGCCATTAGGTGCTTGGAATACATATTCAAATATCATGAAGGCTCCATTTTCTGACTTGATACTGGGGCCTGTAGATGTGGACCACTCGTATTCTACATGCTTGTGTCTAGTGCCATGTATAAATGTAAGATAAAAGCGTTACATATTCCTGTAATGCATTATTTTCTAATTATAAACGGCAAGCGTTATTGTTACAGCAGGCGGATGTCCAAGCATTCAAGTCCCCCATGGCACTAACACTGGAACCTGTAGCCCTGGATCTGCCGGACAATCATGTACCGTTATTTGTCAGGCTGGATATGTTCTCAGGGGAACGGGGACTCTTGTCTGCCAAGCAAACGGGCAGTGGTCAACCGCTGTCCCCACCTGCAACGGTATGTAGTTTTCCCTTTGATTGCCTTAGTAAAAATTTGATTTGATTTCATGGTACACGCGTAGCGTTACAGGATTCGTGCTGAGTCTGGTCAATGTGACCATGGCAATATCCATGTGTTACTTGGAGCACGATATGCATGAGTTTCATGGGATCCGAATTGCTTTTGGCATTGGCTATAGTTTCATTGCAAAGATTGGCTGGTTCAGCTGATGATTGACGATGTTGTATCGAGATTAGCTACCTCTACTAAAGTTAACTTACGATTGAGTAGTATATTTATCAATGCAACCAGACTACCATGAAGTACGTTTTGGTAGATGCAAAGTTGGACTGTTTCATTCCAGCTTACTAAAATTTAATTATAAAAGAGTTCCGTCATTTTTAACCTTCCAAGTAGTTTCGACGAGATCGTCCAATCTCGCCAATTTTGATAACGATGTAATATCTCATCATCAAGATGCTTTCAATTTTGCTAGTATTTTTTATCTAACTCGGCGTTATGCTTGGGTTTCAAATATAATCGCGACATTTCCCTGGGGTAACTCAAATACACATACTCTATAGAACATATTTCCTTCCACGACAACTAAAATATGACCACTGACATTTATCAGTGTTAACTCATATACAAACCCTGTGAAACGTGTTTCCTTATCCATGGGCATTTATTGCAGAAAACCAAACTTTAAATTTTAAAATTGGGACTTCGAGGGGGTTTTCTATTATTACCTGTATGGCAATTTTCATGGCTACAGATTGGTCTGAGGACAGGAAAGAAAAGGCTTATGTTTTCCGCAGTGTTCTAAAGTGTAAGTGTACTAAATTTGATGTGGATTGGTACTGGTCTTCCTGTGTTATTTACACTGAATATCCCTCTCACAGAAGCATGTTCGTTGGTTTATAGAAAACATAATATCAAAAACAGTAACGAATAAGAAGTGTTACTTTTAATATGGGGTTTAGTTAAACAAGGAAACACTTTATAATCATAATTTTATATATAGTATAATAACAAATACACAATTTTTAATAAATATACAGGGTGTTTCAGTGAACCGTTTCAGAACTTCTAAGAGGGGTAGGGTACATCCTGACGAACCAAAATAATATACCAATGGGCAGTCAGAAATGCTTTCCTGACGCGGTAGATGGCGTTGTGCGAAAATCCCGAGCTTTCGTGTAGGGAATCTTCATTTCGCACAAGAACGCCAAGTTAGTAGGATGGATGATTACACGATCGCAGAGTTAGCCGAGATATGCATTTGGCGTACGGGGCTGCAAATTGTAGTGGGCCAGCCGCACAGCGTTTGTACGCGGAACGTTATCCGACGAGGCGTATCCCCAGTCATAATTTCTTTGCAAGACTGCACCAGACGTTAGCTGAGACAGGTTCATTAGAAAGAGCTGACAGGGACAGGGTAAGAACAGCACGGACTGCAGACGTCGAACAGAATGTGCTGCAGCATGTACAGGGGAATCCAAGAACGAGTACACTGGTTGCAAGAATTGCAGTAGCTGCAGGAGAAATTCGAGATATGCCTGGAGTATTCCAGAATGTTCGGATGTCCATGCGTCGGAGATATGAGGCGTGCATTGAAGCCCGTGGAAGAAACTTCGAACACTTACTTTAATCCATGTACCTTTTGCTTCTTTTCATGTATTATCCGGACACGTTGGAGGTCGTTATTTTTTTTAATGTGATATAGAAACATTTTAATGATATTTTTATGTTTAGTTTTATTGAAAAATAGCATTGGGCTATAAATATTTAAATTATATATTAATAATTTTGTAAAAATTATAAATATGTATGAAAATTTAAGGAAATTTATGAAAAACTTCAATTGTGCTACAGAAAAATCTATTCAATTAATTTGAAAAATAATGCTTCCAAAATAAACTACATGCAATTGTCTAGTGTGAATGAACTACAATCAAAAATATATTTAAAAAAACAAAAATTCGACAAGCGATCGAAAAATGAATGCAAGATTTTTGACAGTTTTACAGTCAGACTTCTTAAATAAAGAGCCATAATTTAAAAACTCTTCAACTCATCATAATTATCATAGTTCATTCACTAGACAACATTATGAAAAACAAGTTAACAAATTTTTAAGAGAATCCATCAATAACTTTTTGTGTTATAACATTTGAAGTGAAGAAATAATGCAAAACTATTAATTTAGAGTAAAAGCAGTTTGAAGTGTATCGTTTGCTCTCTCCTTGCTTTTACTGTTTGCATAAACAATTTTGTTCTTCACTTCTATTTCAAAATGTTCACACTATTTCCAAAAGAAAAACCATTTAAACACTTAAGAAACCTTTCTAAAATTAGATTTGCAAAAAAAAGTAAGCTTTAAATTTAAATTTTGAAGGTTTTTGGTCTTTTTATGTCCACTTCCGATGGTTTCTAAACCTACTTCCGGTTTTCCCGCCTTGATTAAAATCGTAATATCTCTTGAACTAATTAACTTAGAGAAAAAATAAAATATTCTTTGGAAAGCCAAATAAATATTCTATCAAATAAGATAAAAAACTGCTTTTTGAATATTTGGTCAAAAATGACATTTTCAACGTGTTCGGATACCTTAAAACGATTTCTCACTTACGGTCTCTTTTCTTTACGGAGCTTCTGTGTACAACACCGCTTCAGGAAAGCATTTCCGACCCCACATTGCTATATGATTTCGAGTTGTCAGGATGTACCCTACCCCTCTTAGAAGTTCTGAAACGGTTCACTGAAACACCCTGTATATGAGACGGCCATGCTTTGGGCATCATAGACGTGGAAAAAATTGAATTTAGTATTTTCTGATCTTATAAAACTATTTCATAACTTGTGTGTTTTCATGTACTAGCTACTATTACACACTTTTGGTGATACCATTTGTAACTATTAACTTCTCTGTCTTACAAACAGTTTCGATAAACATTATGAATTCGAGCCTTAAAAAAGACAGACAAACTAATATTTCAAGCGCTAAAGACGTGATGTTATCTTTGTACAGATACAAGTTCGATAGAACAAACCATTTTCCAAATCTTGTTCGAATTCAAAGGCAAATAAATTGTCATGACTGAATAAATTTGAAAAATTCATAAAATTATTCGATGGAAATGAATAAATATCTTCAAGGCAAATACTTCTCTACACTCTCAAAAGTTAATAAACATACCAGCGTTAATTCCAATGAAAATTTTAATTTCATTTATATAGTACGTGTGTAAAATTTCGATAAATACTAGATTGTACTCTAAAATCTAGGACTTGGACTGTGAATAAATGAGTCATTCTTTTCAGCTGTCAGTGCGTGTCCTGCTCTTCAAACTCCAGTGAATGGTGGTACATCCGGGCCCTGCAATCCGGGATCAGCCGGACAGACCTGCGCATTCTACTGCAACAACGGTTACCGTTTAGTTGGGCAAGCGAATCTGATATGCGGCACCGACGGACGTTGGAACGGAAACCCACCCCAATGTGCAGGTAGTATTCGAATTCCATCTTATAACTGTGAAAATTTCCGTATTTTCTTTGAAAGTCTCCCGGAATTTTTTTAAGGTGCACATTTTCAAGTGATAACAATTTTAAAGTTTTGGCGCTAAGTTGTGATAGTCATGGAATAAAAAACCTCCTAATAAACATCATAAATTCTAGATTTTCGTAAAAGTCGTTTTGACGTCTCTCTCTTCGCGAATTAAAAAAAAAAAATCTACAAATACATACCTCTATAAACTCTAAAAAGGTCTGCTCATTTTTCGCATACTTGGCTTCGTTTCGTGTAAAATATCGCCAAATTTTTCTCGTTTAATTCGAATGCCGCCAAATTTATAATCACCCTTGACGCTTGTTTTAATTTTTAAAAACATCTACAAATCTACAAGCTTAAAGTTTTGACGCTAATCCGTGGTAGTCATAAAATAAAAAACATCATGAATTCTATACTTTTCGTAAAAGTCGATTTGACGTCTTCTAATTAAAAAAAGATTTACATATATATATATATATATATATATATATATATATATATATGTACCTCTAAATAACATTAAAAAAAGTCAGTGCTCTTTTTTGCATATCCTTAGCTTCACTTTGTATAAAATATTGCCAAATGGGTTTCGTTGAATTCGAATACCGACAAACTTATAATTTTTGACGCGCGCGTCTCTCTCTTCCAATTTAAAAAAATCTACAAATATATACCTCTTAAAAACACTAAAAAAGTCAGTGCTCATTTTTGCCCATACTTGGCTTTACTTTGTGTAAAATATCGCCAAATCGGTTTTGTTGAATTCAAATACCGCCAACGAAAGAAAAATTTTGAACAATCACAAATTAAAAAAAAAATGTTTACTTGTGATGATTCAAATTTGCCCCTAGCGGCGACTTTCGCTTCTCATTTTTTTTTCGCTGAATACATCTCCCTATGTAGGAAGGTATTTTATTGACGTCGCACTGGAGAAATATAACGGGATATTGGCCATGGTCCGGGATTAAACTCGAAGGGAAAGATCCGAGGACAACCATGTTATTTGGAAAAGAGGTCAAATGACGAGGCCACCCCTGAGCTGGGACCCTACTTTCCAAACTTCAACACCATACCAACGTGAGGACATTTGAGGCCTCTATAGATTTTAACGTGCACCACAGCTCCCTTTGTTCACGACTGATTGTCTTCCGTTGGATTCGAACTCACAACCCTCCGCTTGCTAATCCGTTACTCTTTCATCCGGGTTACTACCACGTTTGGTTCTATTGTGCTTATCGATGTAGCTACAGAAGAATCCAAATGGTAAAAGGTATTTAATGGCTACCCTGGTATAAAGAAAATACCATTTTTACAAAATCAGAAAAATAAATTTGTGGCACAAAATATTTGAAAGAAACATCTTTCAAAAATGTTTCTGGCACTCAAGTTTCAGAAAAATGTGTTCCAAAAAAACTCGTAATTTATGGACTCGAAAGTAGTCTCTAGCTCAAGTCTCATGGAGATTTTTATAACTTTCGACCAATCTTAGCGGTAATTATTGAAGCTGCTTCCTTTTAAAGTGCCCTTTGTTACATCTGGGAGTAAAAAGCTAACTACTTGAAAATAAAAAACGTTATTCCTAGTTTAAAACTAGTTTAAAGGATATGCGAATCCGTTGAAGATTTAAGTGCATCATGAAAGCGAAACCAAGCAGTTTTTTAAGAACTTGGGTCCAAATTTTTTTTATTAGAATTTTTATTTACGCAAAGATGATTTAGTGTTCCTAATTTAACCACATTATTTTATACTTGGTTCAACTTTTTAATGGAACATTTTCAATTGAGATGAGTTATCACGCTCTACAATGATCACACATTCTATGGTACTAGTTAAAATTAAACACTCCTTGAAGCATATTATGACATTGTTTTAAAAAACTTTTTGTTGCTGACATATCTAGCGGTATTTTAATCCTATATAAGCACTACACAATTAAACTTAGCACATTTTTAATTAGATTAATAGAGGTATTTTCAGTGTAAGCACAAACAAACCAGATGGAACGCGAATATTTTACTTTTGCAACTCGAATGCTCTCGCATGGGACGTAGCTGGGTTATCTTAAAATGTAGTTTCGCTCCGTTTGTGATTTATTCTAGTTGAGGTTAAAAATCAGCTTTAATTTTTCGATTAGGAAGTCATCCATTTTATAGTTACTGGTGAATTGCTGAAATCGTATTTTTAAAACAAGTGAAGTGACGTCATGTTTAGAATACGTACAGGAAACACTTTCTGCCGCAGAAATACTACACCATTTATATTTAGCTGAAAAAGAAAGGTCTGTCATAAATACATTATTTGACAACAAACATATATTTTTTGACATCAAAAATACATTATTTGACATCAAAAATACATTATTTGACATCAAAAATACATTATTTGACATCAAAAATACATTATTCGACATCAAAAATACATTATTTGGACATCAAAAATACATTTTTTAACGTCATAAGAGAGTAAATGTTAAAGATAAATTTAATTCTCAACAACTGCCAGTAACATTTAATCTTTTTCAGTTAAAGTCGAAGTAATAATTATTGTTTCCGGCAACCACAAAATGATTTTTCTAAAGCTACCGAATTAATTTATTATATCTAAAACAGCGCCACCCACATATTTCTTATATATAAGAGGCATTTTCTGACAATCTAAAAAAATATATAAAGAGGTAGTGATTCTATGGCGATACGTATTTACTGAACTTATTCCGAACGGGACGCCACTGAACTTTTGTAATCGAATATGATTTAGGCTTACAAATGCCATACATTCCATTCCTTAAAAATTCCATAGCTTGATTTCCGAATTTAAATACAATTGTTGATTAGTTAAAGCTAATGTGATCAAACTACGGAGATTGTCCCGAACGTCTATAAACTGCATTTCAAGGTAACCCTGATACGTATCATCATATGACATTTGGGTTGCGGAAATTAAATCTTTGCTTTCAGTCTGGTTTGTTTGCTTTGCACTGAAATTCCCTATCATGTCCCCATGAGCATCACCTAACATGTCCCAAACACTTCATACATACATGGTAAATCGATCAAAAGAAACGGTAATTTTAGTTCTTTAAGAATCTAATTGAAACCTCGAACAAGTGTGGAATACATCGACGAGAAATATAAGCAGACTGAGCACTGCTATCGAGAGTACCTTCAAAAATTTGATCAACGTGTCAACTAGTAGTCACGTGACCGTTCTGTGAAGAATTAACTTGGTTGGCTTATTTTTCAACTTATCGCCTTGTTAGGAGGTATTACATTTTTATCACATAGATGTGTGAATGGGCATTTCCATAGAACGGCGAGAAATATAATGAACTCGCCAATCTACTACAATGTCGCGCGGAACAATCAGATGATTGATCATTGGATGGGAATCGCCTTCCGTACCATGGACCAATCAGATGATGCATGCACTTTTCCACCCTGCAGACGAATGTAGTCCATGATTCACTTTACTACTAGTTGTGGTTACGTGATCAAACATAAAAAGGTTACCATTGCTCACTACTTTTCTACTTCCGCTATGGTAAAATATACCACATACTCTGCTCTTGTTATGAGGATTACTGTGATCAAAACACAGAAATTAAGCAATTGTGACAAACTAAGAAATTAACAAATATGCCATTACTCATCAACATTGTTGAGACTTTTGTCACATTTGAATTTACACTTGCGAAAACAGAGATCTATTCTTGAGCTAAATTTTATAGGAATTTTGTCAGTTTTTACCTTAACTGGCACACTAGTGAATTATACCAGTGCTTCTCCACCTCTTTGTACATGGCCCAAGCCTGCAAAGAAAATGCTTCAACCAAGCAGACCTGTCATTGGTTGCACAATCTCTAAGAAATACGACTCGATTTAATGTATGTTGCAGGGGTAGGATGTCCGGCTTTGAACCCTCCGGCTAACGGAGCTTATTCCGGACCCTGTACTCAAGCTAACGTGGGTCAAAGCTGCTCGTTCAACTGTCAGTCCGGATACGCACTAACCGGACAGTCCACATTGTTCTGCCAAACTGGAGGCGTTTGGTCGTCGCAGCCTCCCACTTGTACAGGTAGGCACTGCATTCCTTGTGGATCTGAAATAATACACAAGCTTCCTGCTGTATCTCAACTCAAGAGTGTACCATAGGGACTGCGGATGGATAGGATTGACATCTCTCTGGGGATACTTGAAAATTAGAATTACCACGCTAGATGGCCCTCTATATTAAAAAGCACACATCATCATGTGGTGCATTTCCAATCTTCCACATTCTGTTTATGCGTGGAACACTTTGTAAAAATTCAATTATTCAAAAAAAGCAGTTTAACCATCTAAGTGGTTTCGACGAGATATCTCGTCCATCAACATGACGATATAACTTCAATTTGATGATATCACTTTAACTTGACGAGTTATCTCGTTGATACAAAACTGTCCTTTAACACCAAGGGGATGAAATCGCGTGTAGAAAAAACAATTTGCTAAAAAAAAAAAGCAAATCCTTGTCCAAAACTAGGGACGATTTGTGGAACAGTTGTTTTGCATCAGAGACTAGCCACTACTAGGCAATTTTCGACTCGAATATAAACCACACCGAACTCAGGGAGAGTAATTATCTTTCTAAACTCTTTGGTACACTCACAAAAGTCTAGTTCCACTTAAGTGTACTCTTGAGTTGAGATGAAAGTAACTTCAATGATTCCTGCTCTTCGCTTCTTTCTTACGTCATAGAAGAGTGCATGGAACTGGTATTAAATGTATCGAATATTGATTACATGGAAATAATAAATCTAAAAACACATCCATAAAAGCATCTCAAGTGCTCAAAGTATTTAATTGCAATGCAAACTTTTCTCTAAGATACGATAAAAATTAAATAAAATGAAGCTCATGATTATATTGATCATATAACGCACAGTTTTGCAAGGTTTCGCCTCCTCAGGGTTGTTCTTCCTAAATTGCGTAAGGCTAGAAACTAGAAAATCCCAATAGATCTAGGAGGACACTCAAAGGAATTGAACTCGCAGTGTTTTATAAGAACGTTTTCTTTTTCTTACAACTAGGAGAAACCCAATCAAGCATACAAATTTAATGACATCATAACTCTTACACGAACAGCATACATCAGTTTACATAAAAAAATTACATTCCTCTTGCTTTGAAACACATTATAATGTTTTGTAGATATTTATAAGGTTGTAATACAATACAAGTGAAGCAATCACATTAATAAATAGTCAAATGCTATTGTTAAATTTTTAGCGTTAGTCCATCGAATAATCTTGCATAATAAATTTGATTTGTTTAACGATTTCCATAGAAGTGAGAGAGGTGAGTACGGAGATCCACACACACACATACGAGGGAATTCGAAACAACCTATTCAATCCTTAAAGTGTGGTAGGGCGCACCAAAATAAATATTATTTTGGTCAAAAATTGTATTTCCGTAATTGTTGAGCGTATGCATTAACAAATGAATCAGTTAGAAAGCGGAACACAATTTTTATTTGCTTTCTTTTTCACTTGTTGCTCACAGTTTCTTTTTCTTTTTATGGCGCAAGGGCCATATTTGGTCACGCAGTTTCTAAAAGACGTTACCCCGAACAGTAATACATGCTTGACAACGCATAGAAAGAGTAAGATGAAGGTCCATCGACTGAATGTGCGTTGATCATCTCGGACCAATATTATGTCAAATGTTCCAGTTTGTAGTCAAACGCCCACTGGTCAATAGTGATTCGGCACACGTATGACGGGGTACCATTCAGGATATAATCTTACAGTGTATGTCGGAGAGTACTGTTCAATCTTACAGCGTATGTTGGAGTACTGTTCAATCTTACAGCGTCTGTTGGAGTACTGTTCAATCTTACAGCGTCTGTCGGTGTACTGTTCAATTCAATCTTACAACTTATGTCGGAGAGTACTGTTCAATCTTACAGCGTCTGTTGGAGTACTGTTCAATCTTACAGCGTCTGTTGGAGTACTGTTCAATCTTACAGCGTCTGTTGGAGTACTGTTCAATTCAATCTTACAACTTATGTCGGAGAGTACTGTTCAATCTTACAGCGTCTGTTGGAGTACTGTTCAATCTTACAGCGTCTGTTGGAGTACTGTTCAATCTTACAGCGTCTGTCGGTGTACTGTTCAATTCAATCTTACAACTTATGTCGGAGAGTACTGTTCAATCTTACAGCGTCTGTTGGAGTACTGTTCAATCTTACAGCGTCTGTCGGTGTACTGTTCAATTCAATCTTACAACTTATGTCGGAGAGTACTGTTCAATCTTACAGCGTCTGTTGGAGTACTGTTCAATCTTACAGCGTCTGTTAGAGTACTGTTCAATCTTACAGTGTCTGTTGGAGTACTGTTCAATCTTACAGCGTCTGTCGGTGTACTGTTGAATTCAATCTTACAACTTATGTCGGAGAGTACTGTTCAATCTTACAGTGTCTGTTAGAGTTCTGTTCAATCTTACAGCGTCTGTCGGTGTACTGTTCAATTCAATCTTACAACTTATGTCGGAGAGTACTGTTCAATCTTACAGCGTCTGTTGGAGTACTGTTCAATCTTACAGCGTCTGTTGGAGTACTGTTCAATCTTACAGCGTCTGTTGGAGTACTGTTCAATCTTACAGTGTCTGTTGGAGTTCTGTTCAATCTTACAGCGTCTGTCGGTGTACTGTTCAATTCAATCTTACAACTTATGTCGGAGAGTACTGTTAAATCTTACAGCGTCTGTTGGAGTACTGTTCAATCTTACAGCGTCTGTTGGAGTACTGTTCAATCTTACAGCGTCTGTTGGAGTACTGTTCAATCTTACAGCGTCTGTCGGTGTACTGTTCAATTCAATCTTACAACTTATGTCGGAGAGTACTGTTCAATCTTACAGCGTCTGTTGGAGTACTGTTCAATCTTACAGCGTCTGTTGGAGTACTGTTCAATCTTACAGCGTCTGTTGGAGTACTGTTCAATCTTACAGTGTCTGTTGGAGTACTGTTCAATCTTACAGCGTCTGTCGGTGTACTGTTGAATTCAATCTTACAACTTATGTCGGAGAGTACTGTTCAATCTTACAGTGTCTGTTGGAGTTCTGTTCAATCTTACAGCGTCTGTTGGAGTACTGTTCAATCTTACAGCGTCTGTCGGTGTACTGTTCAATTCAATCTTACAACTTATGTCGGAGAGTACTGTTCAATCTTACAGCGTCTGTTGGAGTACTGTTCAATCTTACAGCGTCTGTGGGAGTACTGTTCAATCTTACAGCGTCTGTTGGAGTACTGTTCAATTTTACAGTGTCTGTTGGAGTTCTGTTCAATATTACAGCGTCTGTCGGAGAGTACTGTTCAATTCAATCTTACAACTTATGTCGGAGAGTACTGTTCAATCTTACAGTGTCTGTTGGAGTTCTGTTCAATCTTACAGCGTCTGTCGGTGTACTGTTCAATTCAATCTTACAACTTATGTCGGAGAGTACTGTTCAATCTTACAGCGTCTGTTGGAGTACTGTTCAATCTTACAGCGTCTGTGGGAGTACTGTTCAATCTTACAGCGTCTGTTGGAGTACTGTTCAATTTTACAGTGTCTGTTGGAGTTCTGTTCAATATTACAGCGTCTGTCGGTGTACTGTTCAATTCAATCTTACAACTTATGTCGGAGAGTACTGTTCAATTCAATCTTACAACTTATGTCGGAGAGTACTGTTCAATCTTACAGTGTCTGTTGGAGTTCTGTTCAATCTTACAGCGTCTGTCGGTGTACTGTTCAATTCAATCTTACAACTTATGTCGGAGAGTACTGTTCAATCTTACAGCGTCTGTTGGAGTACTGTTCAATCTTACAGCGTCTGTCGGTGTACTGTTCAATTCAATCTTACAACTTATGTCGGAGAGTACTGTTCAATCTTACAGCGTCTGTTGGAGTACTGTTCAATCTTACAGCGTCTGTTGGAGTACTGTTCAATCTTACAGCGACTGTTGGAGTACTGTTCAATCTTACAGCGACTGTCGGTGTACTGTTCAATCTTACACCTTATGTCGGAGAGTACTGTTCAATCTTACAGCGTCTGTTGGAGTTCTGTTCAATCTTACAGCGTCTGTCGGTGTACTGTTCAATTCAATCTTGCAACTTATCTCGAAGAGTACTGTTCAATCTTACAGCGTCTGTTGGAGTACTGTTCAATCTTACAGCGTCTGTCGGTGTACTATTCAATTCAATCTTACACCTTATGTCGGAGAGTACTGCTCAATCTTACAGCGTCTGTCGGAGTACTGTTCAATCTTACACCTTATGTCGGAGAGTACTGTTCAATCTTACCGCGTCTGTCGGAGTACCGTTCGTGATACAGTCTTATAACGTCTGTCGGGGTTCCGTTCACGATATAATCTCACAGCGTCATGTCCATATTCATCCTTTAGCAGCCTCGTGTGCGATATGCATGCCTACCATCTCAGCATTCATGAAATCATCTGTTGCCCGTACGTCTTAAAAGACGATGATTCAACTGGCCACCGGAGAACTCCTTCGGAGCCTTCCTACCATTCGCAGTAACTTTAATTATTCAGATCATAAGAACTGCTATTCACATGAAAAAAACAACAACAACTGGGCAATGGATTTGTTCATAGCGTTAGTTGCCTGCGAGCTGCTGACGGTGCAGGCATGATTGGTGTCGTTAACCTGAGTTTATTTCTCTAGATTTGTCAGCAAAACCTTACTTGCGTGCATGTCCTCTTACTTGACAGGGAAAAATTGCTTGGCCAGATTTGAACCTTGTGGCATAAAAAGACAAAAGACCTAGCAACCAACCGAAACTGGACTCCTTTACAGGGCTACCGTAAGCGACTGGAAAGCAACCTTTTTAGACGAGGGGTAACATCTAAAGCAAAATCGTCTCAGATGCTCCTATTATCAAAATGTTGTCGACCTTAAGAACTTTTTGTCAACTGTTTTACAAAAATTCACCTTACGTCACAAAAAATTAATCTCTTTTTAACCCTTCTTTGCATGATTTTTTCTTTATTGGTGAAATAAATCAAGGTGATATAATTCATGTTCAAAATTAAAGGAAAAATGGTTAAAAAAATCTTAGTATTTATTTATAGTATAAATTTAGCAAAAAACAATAGGATGGTATCATGTGGTATTTTTTAAATTAAACGCAAACTATTTCAGAAATTGCTCTAAAAATAACAGAAACACATGTTACAAACCTTTCTTCCACTCATTCTCACTTTTTTAGCAATAGAAACTCAAATATAATAAAGCAAAATTAAAAACGAAATCATACGTTTATTGCAACTTCAACAAACAGCGGAATGACAACTTCAAGCTCGTTTTACTGATGGTGACACTTGCTTATTTTTGACAGCTATGTTTTTCTTTATGCAATGGACATTAAAGAGGTATCCAGACACGATCAACTTAAAGTGAACTTGTTCTTTTATATAATTTTTGGCATTTAATGTTATGATGGAAATTTCCACCATTATGCAAAGAAGGGTTAACCTAAATTTTTTGTGACAGAAAAAATTTTTTTCTACACTGGAGAAAATTTTCTAAAAAGTGCCAGTTTCGAAGTTTTGGCGCCAAGCCGTGTGAACTACGAAAGAAACCATCATCAATCAGTGGGTGTTAGATTTTCAGGAAAACCTCACATCCAAGAAAATATTTAGTTTCCTTATTTAAAAATTTAAATTTTTGGAGAAATCTCCAACGCCTGTTTCATACTAAATTCGCGCATTTTGTGTTTCAGCCGATTCATTTTATAAATGAGCAACTAAAACTTCAACTACTATAGGGTTTAATTGGAGACTATTTTTGCAACTATTAAAAAAAAAAACCATGTTTTTATTATTTACAAGACCTTAGCCGTGGTAGCCATGTAGCGGTCACACGTGCCTATGCGAATACAATTCAACTTCGCCTTCCTTACAATTTGTACAGAAGTTTTTGAACTATAGGGTATACTCAAAAATACTTAGGCGCACATGCACAATCTGTTGTTTAGTGATATAAATAAATTTCCATTCTAGCCGCGGCCGTATGTCCACCTCTCACTCCACCGGCTAACGGAGGCATATCCGGGACTTGTAGGCAGGCTCCAGTTGGCCAGAGCTGCACCTTCTCTTGTCAAGCAGGATACACTCTGAGCGGTCAAGCGACTCTCTACTGTCAGGCTGGAGGACAGTGGTCAACTCCGGCTCCGTCTTGCAATCGTGAGTATACTGCAGGGAGTATTATATATATATATATATATATATATATATATATATATATATATATATATATATATATATATATATATATATATATATATATATATATATATATATATATATATATATATATATATATATATATATATATATATATATATATATATATATATATATATATATATATATATATATAAATATATATATATATATATATATATTTATATATATATATTTATATTTATATATATATATATATTTATATATATATATATTTATATTTATATATATATATATATTTATATATATATATATTTATATATATATATTTATATATATATATATATATATATATATATTTATATATATATATTTATATATATATATATATATATATATATATATATATATAAATATAATTATATATATATAAATATATATATATATATATGTATATAAATAAATAAATATATATAAATATATATATATAAATAAATATATATAAATAAATATATATAAATAAATATATATAAATAAATAAATATATATATATATCGGTTAAGTACGCAAATTAACGAAAGAAGAAAATAAAAACCCGAGGTATTCAACCAGAAAACGAAAGTAAAAACTAACCATGCAAGCGCTGAAAGCTGCAGACGTCGTATGGTAAGAAATATAACTTCTAAAATAAGAGGAAATTCAAAAAATAAGAACCCGAAGGAATTTATTGAAAATGAAAGTGTTGGTGGATCCGGTCATTTGATGCGATCTTTTGGCTTGGTGTTGCCGGTCTCCCGACTGCTGTTGCTGGTTCGATTTAATGTGTTCTTTTTTTATGATTTGTTTTGTATATATGCTTTTAATGGTGTTTTGGGGGAGTATGTGAGCAATTTCTTAGCGTTTTGCGACTCCTTTACGTAGAAAACACCATATTGTGTTGTATGGGTCAAGCTCCTCCCTGATGACGCCCTGATCCATCAACTCGCTTTGGAAATATCTGGTCAAATTGTAAATGGTGGTAGAAGAGACAAAATAAACTTTTTTTGTCAAATAAGGTGTGTCCGGAATGCGGAGATTACTAGACATGAATTCCGTGGAGCATATCTGGGATATGAACGAAAGAGCCATTCGTGTACAAGATCCAGCATCTTACAACCTCGAAATTATGAGTGGCTATCGAGACAGAATGACTAAACACATATTTTCCGCCGACTAGTTGAGTCTCTTCTACGTCGAGTTGCTGCACTTAGTTGAGCTAAGGAAGGCTCTGCACGATATTAAAGAGATATCCCATGACCTTTTACACTTCCATGTGTATCTTTATGTGTATTGGCGTAACTTTTCATCTGCTTGGCAAGCGCCAAGAAAGTGGCCAATTTCTCCATGTCTGATCCCGTGTCGACTCAACAGTAAATATCTCAGCGTCTCTTTCCAGAAACCACTCAACAAGTACTTAGGGTAGCACAGTAATTAAAATCTGTGTACTAAGGATGGTACAGTAATTAGAATCTATGTACTTAGGCATTAGGTAGTTAATAAACCTCTCACTGTAGCAACACAACTATTGACAACGGTACGGGATCAAACGCCAAGGAAAAGATTCGAGTACAATACCACGTAATTTTGATCAACGGTCAGATGACGAAGTCACAACCTGAGCTGGCACCCCTCTGTAGAAACTTCCACACGACGTCAATGTGACGAAATTTGTGTCCACGACAGATTTAACGTGCACCAGCCCCCTTTTGGTTCGATTCGAACTCACAACCCTCCTGTTGATGATTCGTTACTCTTCCAACCGAGCTACCATGGACCCTGTATACTTAGGATTGCACTGTAATAAGAATCCGTATACTAAGAATTGTACTGGAATATATAAGAATGTTCCTGGGATTGTGCGTTAATTAGAATACGTGTACTTAGGATTGTACAGTAATTTTTTAAATCTTTTTTTTGTCAAGTAAATACTGTTACAGTTTAGTTAAATTTTGTGTTTTTGCGTGAGTCACGAAAGAGGTTTTTGCGCCGTTCGCTTATAATTACAAAACATAATAAAGTTTTGTTTCTTCCTAATACTGTAATTCTGATTTTTAATTTCATTCTACCCGTGTACTAAGTTGTACTGTGGGACCAGTCTATGCGGTATAGGTTGCACTATATAACCAGGAACCGTGTTTCGCTCTGGAATACGGGAAGAAAGCCGACAAACCGGTCTGGTGGTTAAGGTGGTTAGAATCCGAAAGTTCCTGGTTCGAATCAGGGTCAGTGCATGGATGTTTGTAAGCGTATGGTGTAGAGGGTGCACCTTAAATCTGCCGTGGCCGAAAGTCCTCACGTTGGGTTGGTGTGAAAGTTTGGAGAATGGGGTGCCAGGTCAGGTGTTGCCTTGTCATCTGAACCGCGGTTCAAAATTACGTGGTGCTGTCGTCGGATATTTCCCTTAGGGGATTGATCCCGGACTGTCGTCAATAGCTCGTTGTGTTGCTCTAGCACGACGTTAATTAAAAATTACCAAATAACCAATTACGGGAAGAAATGCAAGAATAACCGGTCTATCTGTAATCTGATTTGTTAGGTGCTGCTCCAACAGGTTGTGCGAGCCTTGTCTCTCCCTCCCACGGATTCATGCTGGGGACTTGCTCTCCTGGTAGAGTGGGCGAGACTTGCGTCTTTACCTGCGACGACGACTACGTTCTGCGAGGGCAGAGAACGCTCACCTGCCAGTCAGGGGGACGATGGACGGCTGGACAACCCCTGTGTGAAAGTAAGATGACATTTCATTATTCACGTCGCGTCTAAATTAACCGTAGCATTCAAAAATGAAATGCGTAAATTCAATACAAAACTTACGTATTAACCCGCCAAGCTGCATGCCTGAGGAATTCCCGTGTGATAGGCAGGAGACTTGGTATATTTTGAGGAGCGATGTGTCCTGATTGCAGTGATACACTGTATGGACAAAAGTATTTGGACACTGCATGTTTTTCAGAAAAAAAAGAAGAAAAAAAAGGGCATTAACACTCTATATAGTTAAGGGCTGGCTTCCCTTTTGTTTGTATTACAGCTGCAGCATGTCGATGCATACTTTCCGAAAGTGCTCTGTAAGTCTGGGTGTTCTTTAAGATTTAGAACATAAAGGAGTATATATATATCGAATGTGCATACGACTTAGAATACGAATAGATTTGGAAATTGAATTGGGTACTTACCCCTATTTTCCCAGCGTTATGGAGAAGCAAGCCTAAAAACAATTACTGGAGGCAGGTAAAGAAATCACGAGAGGATAAATTTAACACTGTTTAATTATCACAAGCGTTTACAATTGTAATGGACATGGTCCTAGAGGTATAAAGATTAAAAGGGTTTTTTATAGCGGAGACGCACAAAGCCATAACCGCTTACATTTGTAATGAACATGGTCCTAGAGGTATAAATATTAAAAGGTTCTTTTTTGTAGCGGAGACGCACAACGCCATAACCGTTTACATTTGTAATGGACATGGTTCTAGAGGTATAAAGATTAAAAGTTTTTTTGTTTTTTTGTAGCGGAGACGCACAACGCGTGTCCAACACTGTTGACTGTCCGAGCTCGAATTCGTCCCCGTAGCGTCGTTTTGCGTCGGGTTCCAATAGTTTCGGTTCGCATAAGGGGATAGTTGTTTTTTGTTTCTTCGGTTGTTCTCCTTTTCCTCCCGCGTGGTCGTTACTCAACACTGGGCAGAAATAGTTCGCCATGCCTCTTGCAAGGCTGTGAT
This sequence comes from Metellina segmentata, assembly GCA_947359465.1. Classification (NCBI taxonomy): domain Eukaryota; kingdom Metazoa; phylum Arthropoda; class Arachnida; order Araneae; family Tetragnathidae; genus Metellina; species Metellina segmentata. Next base: position 94,743,479 of record OX375881.1, read on the forward strand.
ATGAGATTGTTGTGATGATGGCCGTGCGTGGCTGTGTCGTTCTCGTCACTCCAGTTTGTCGATCGGATAGACAACTGGGTTCTGAACAGGCCAGTCGAGCAAATTCACTTCATTTTCAGGCAACCAGTCCAGCATACGTTTTGCAGTATGACGTGGAGCTCGATCCTGTTGGAAGAAACAACCATCATCGCCGTAGTATTGCCAAAGTGTAGGCAAGGCCGAATGATCCAGAATGTCGAGGTACACGTCAGCGTTCATGGTACCAGATACATAAAACAATGGGTCGAGTTCTAACCAGGAAATTAACCCCATACTGAGATGGATTCTCCTCCGAATTTTTGCAGTGTCCAAATACTTTTGTCCATATAGTGTATATGTACATATATAGTCGCCATATAGTGTTTAGGGTATGCTCCTTGAAGTTTGGCAAATTTTCAGAGCCACATGACTTTCTGAACTGTTCGGGCTTGCAGCTTGAAGGGTTAAAAAATTTATAAAGTTTAAAAGGATTGCCCAATGACATCTAAAATCACACGCCTCCCCCTACCCAATGGCTTTCTGTCAGGGCTTTTTTTATCAGCAAAGATGACAGTCCTTTGATGAATTACCAATATACACTCTATAACAAAAAAAAAATCGACGTACCAAGAACTAGTTGTCCGATGGCGATAAAAACTGGCTGATGTAAAGAACATACAAAGAAAGACAAACGATTAAAATTTCAGAACAATTGAATGATTTATTTCAGAGTTTGACCGTTACAAAGGTAGGAAGTCAATAAGGCTTTGGTCCACCTCTGTACTGGATACAAGCTGTCACCCGGTGTGTCATAGACTTAAAAGTTCCCGGATGGTGTCCTGCGGAATTTCTTGCAAAATTGTCTCCAACTCTCAGGCTTAATGGTCAACATTCCAAAATGGTTGCAATCGCCTTCCCATAATCTCCGAAACGTGCTCTATGAAGAGAGATCAGGAGACCTAGCTGGCCAAGGAAGTGTTGGGAAAGCTTGTAGACAGTTCATAGCAACGCGTGTCGTTTGCGGCCGGGCATTAACTTCTTGAAAAGTAACTCTGGAGTGTCGCAAAGGAACGGTAACACAACCGTGCTGTAAATGTGCCAGAAATGACGGTACAGCTACACTCTGCGTTTATGAGCGATGGCAACGGCCTTGGCGATTTTTTTGGCGCATTTCTAAAGTCGCCAAGAAATAATTATTTCTTAACTCTTTTTCTGTCGCAAATTTTTTTCTTTTTACAACACACTTTTTAAATACATTTCAGAACGTTTTAAAAAGTATATTTTTTAAAAACTTTCACAAAAAGTAGTAAGTTTAAGCACATATCAAAACATATTTGTGAACCAGCAGAGAAACTAAGCTACAAATGTTGGGTAAGAATACCGTGAAAATTATCAATTACACTAAATACAGTGGGCATGTTGAAAAAGAAAAAGATTTACAAAAGAAAACAAAAGCAAGAAATAATACAACCTGATAACGTCAGAATTCTTCCGTAAAATAAAATAATGAATACGAAAATGGTAAAAAAAAAAACTCTTAATCCTTTCAAGAAAAAACTATTATAATAAAATAAAAATTCCACAACTGTCAAAATACAAATAAATGGACCAATGGTATCACCGAAAACGATTTAAAAGGACCAATGCAATCAAAGGAAACTTTTAAAAACAAAATAACCAATGGGAGGAAAGAAAAAATTTCAAACGAATCAATGAAATCAAACGACTTTAACGGATTTTGGAAGAACTTTCTAGAATATTCAAAATGAAAATTGAAAGTTTCCGTTTGCCGAGGTTGCCATGAAAACAACAACAAACGTAACGAAAGATGGGTTGCCTTAATTTATCGTAACTCGCTACTAGAAGCGCGCCAAAAAAAATCGCCAAACCGTTGCCATTACTCATAAACGTAGAGTGTAGCTGTACCGAAATGACTTCCAAAGGGGTCCGGCTATCAAAGAGATGGCATCCCAGACTATTACGCTCTGTTGTGGGCATGTGTGGCCCGCGATAGTAAGGGCCGGTCCTCACACTACCCCGGACATATCCAGACATGTATGCGGTTGTTATCAGGACACTGTCGTAAACGGGACTCGTCACTAAAGGCTATACTTTCCCAGTCAGCGACGTTCCAAGTTGATTGAGCCCGGTACCACTGTAATTCTGCACCTTCCTGTTGCGTCGATTTTTTTTGTTATAGAGTATATTTCCGATGTACTTATTGTTTCAAGATCAAACGAAGGTTTGTGTCTCGTCTAGGTATGAAATATACAATGAAACTGACTTGATGGATGAAACATCTCGTCCTTAAAGTTCTCAAAAACTGATCAGATCTGGTTTTCGTCATCATAAAACGAAACGGTAATATCTTGCGAAAATTGGTAAGATCTTGTACTTGAAGGATTACCTTGAACTGTCCCATCTTCACCCTCAAGTTCGGATCGAAGTCCCACGATCTTACAAATCGAGTATGATTTACTTTTTTTCTTACAATGTCGGAGGTCCACAATCAAAATCCGGTGCGAATTTCCCTGACGGAGTGAGGTTGGTGCTTGTTTCACTAGCACAAATGCACAATTATTTCACCATGACATTTCTCAATTATTGGGTACAGCTACAGTCGACTTTTATGAGCGGTGGCAACGGCCTGGGATATTTTTTTTTTTGGCGAACTTCTTAAGTCACCAAGGAAATAATTATTTCAAAATTTTTTTTCTTTCAAAAGTAATTTTCTTTTTACAATGAAAATGAAAGTTTGAAAACACATTTGAGAACGTTTTGAAAAGCAAATTTTTAAAAAACTTTCGCAAAAAGTAGTAAGCTTGAACACATTTGTGAACCGGCAGAAAAACAAAGCTGCGAATGTTAAGTAAGAATATACCCAAAACTTATCCATTATACTAAATACAGTAGGCTGTTTGAAACGAAAAAGATTTTTAAAAGAAAAAAAGCAAGAAATAATACAACCTGATATCTCAGAACTGTTCCGGGAAAAAATAATTAAAAACAAAATTCCACAAATGGCAAGAAAAAAAAAACTTAAACGTTTTGTGAAAAATAATACACTAAAATAAAAATTCCACAATTGTAGAAATATAAATAAATGAACCAATGGTATCACAGAAAAAATTTTCACCACTCATAAACGTAGTGTGTAGCTGTACCAATTATTGCAAAGATTTATTATAAGTTTATTAAGATCTTATTTTTTAAATTCAGGAAATAAAGTAATGACAGTACAGCATTTTCGGATTCTTAATCTTCGAGTCTGATCTGACTAACACTTTATTTTAAACAAATTAACTTTCCATTTGAATTGAATAATATTTATGGCATTGTTCATTTTCGATAGGCAACGACAAGATTCCAGGCATTGTTACAGACTTCATTCATGTTCATTATTCATTTCCAATAATGAATTATAACAGCAAGCATTGTTGTAAAATTCATACTGTAAAATGAATAAGTTATTTTATATTTTATATTTTTCAACCAAGAAAAAAAATTATTATCTCCTAATCTTGAAAACCCGTGTAAAACATTCGTTTCTAATAGTCAATTACACTAATATTTGTTAAACATTTCATTCAGGTAACAATGACTATTCTACTTGCTGTTTTCAAACCATGCGAAAGTATTCCCTCATACGTAAAAGATTATTCACTTCAATAGTCAATAGTCAATCAGTTGCAAGCATTGTTATGAAACACTGCTATATTGTTAAACTATGCAAAAGTATTCAATCATAAAAATCCTTTAATATTGTGTTGAACATTGTTTCCAATTGGCAAGGAAAGAAGCCATCATTGTAATAAATATAATTCATAATGGCTATTGTAACTTATATTGTTAAGTCATGCAAAATTATTTTCTCCTGATACTAAAACAACTATTTATTTCCTATCATTAAATACAATCACCAATAGTAAATTCTGTTCGAATAACGATATTAATCTAGTTAAAAACAAGGGAAATTTTTCTAGTTTTCGATAAAAATTTTATTTTACAATTATTCATCATTAATCCAAGAATTAAATAATTTTTGTGATAAAAACGCCATTCTTAAAGCTTAAAAGAGTTAAATCAGTATCAGTTTTATTTAGATACAGTTATAAAATTTGGGTTTTGTTATTATTTAACTCGTAACTTCATTGTTATGAATCAGTTATTTCTAACTTAAGTGTTATATATATATATATATATGCAGAAAACACAGATTATATTTTTATTTACGCATAAAGGTAATCCTCTATTTTCTTCATTTTGTAAATAAATCTCTCCAAACTATGTATAAGGTTCTCCTAATGACGTACTTTCTCATTATTTACTTTATCACTTAAATAGTCGTGGTATTAATACTGTAACATTTAACAAAATTAAAACAATGTGTTTTCTCAAATAATGACTAATACAAATTTCGGTTCCCATTTTTCAGTTTAATGTAAAAACTTTTGCTTCTCCGTTACAATTTTTTGATCAGATATTAATGAAAATGTTACGCATTAATGTGCAATTTAAAAACTAAACACAATGACAAAATAATTATGCTTATATTCTTTTGTTGCTCTGCAGTGAAAAACATTTGGTTATTCTTAGAATTTCATATATTACATGAATTTCTTTCCAGTAACACTAGCACATTTTGGCATAAGTAATATTTAATCACAGAATTTGACACACCATTCATTTGAAATAATCTCTAAAAATATTTCTTTAAACTTTGATTTTTAATGTTAAATTGAGCACATGCAAACGTAGTGCTTTATTATCCAATCTTAATTTAAAAGCCTTTCTTTTCCTCATTGGTTTAACTAATGAAGTCAGAAAATTGTGGAATTTCATTTTTTTTCCCGAGTCATTATTCATGGCGTTAAGATAAGATTACGAACGAGAAACTGACTTTCTGTTTTATTGTTTCCCATTTTAACTATTTGAGAAATAGCTGTTTTTTTGAAGGGATAAGGTTTAAGCATCTAGTCACGAAAAAACCGTATGCGTAAGATAAAAGACCGTACCTATAAGATAAATCAGTTAATCAAATAGATTGGGTTTAGACTTGGAGGCCAGATACGACCCTTCAAATACTTTTATCAGACCCCGCGAACCAGATATGATCAATAATTATTTTCCATGCACGAAGTTCAGATACGGCCCTCTCAACAGCAAGTTACCCGGCCCGTAGGTCACCAGTAGATCAGACATGGTCCACCGGAAAAGACTCGTAGATCCTATACGACTCTGAATGGGTTCATCTAGCCTGTAGATCCAATACGGACCTCAAAACAGTTTTATCAGGCCCGCAGATGAGATACACCCTCTGGATACGTTTAATTACACCGCAGGACAAATACGGCCCGCCTAAAAGGTTCACCCGACCCTCTGAGAAGGTTTACTCGATTATATACGCCCCTACGAAAAGCTTTACCCGACCCTCTGAGAAAGTTTACTCGATTATATACGCCCCTACGAAAAGGTTTACCCGACCCTCTGAGAAAGTTTACTCGATTATATACGCCCCTACGAAAAGCTTTACCCGACCCTCTGAGAAAGTTTACTCGATTATATACGCCCCTACGAAAAGGTTTACCCGACCCTCTGAGAAAGTTTACTCGATTATATACGCCCCTACGAAAAGCTTTACCCGACCCTCTGAGAAAGTTTACTCGATTATATACGCCCCTACGAAAAGCTTTACCCGACCCTCTGAGAAAGTTTACTCGATTATATACGCCCCTACGAAAAGGTTTACCCGACCCTCTGAGAAAGTTTACTCGATTATATACGCCCCTACGAAAAGCTTTACCCGACCCTCTGAGAAAGTTTACTCGATTATATACGCCCCTACGAAAAGCTTTACCCGACCCTCTGAGAAAGTTTACTCGATTATATACGCCCCTACGAAAAGCTTTACCCGACCCTCTGAGAAAGTTTACTCGATTATATACGCCCCTACGAAAAGGTTTACCCGACCCTCTGAGAAAGTTTACTCGATTATATACGCCCCTACGAAAAGGTTTACCTGGCAGGTTTGTCTAGTACGACCCCTTGAGATGGTTTACCAAATGTTCAGATAGGTATGAGTACCATATATTCTACAAGGTTTATTAATCATAAAAAAATAAATACTTAAAAAAGTGGCAAATGGGAGACTACCGTTATTTTGCAATTGAAATTTTTCTTTTGAAAAGTTGAAATGTCTTTCTTATACGATAAATGTTTTGGAAATCAATTTAAAAATGCTTATCAAAAGATAATTTTTGGACTGTATGAAGGTTGAAAACAGGGAGAAGTATTTTGATTACACATTACTTTTAACTGAAAATTAACAGTATTTAGTCTTAGCTTTGAGTATATTATGTATCACGAAGTAACGAGAAAAATATCCTTGTTTATCATTCCATGGTGCTTACAATAAAATGAATTCAGTTCTGCTGTTGCTTTGCACAAAATACTTTCGCTGTTATTGTTTTTTTAAACCTTAAAATTTAAAAACTGAAAATTAGGTTTTGTTGGCCGATCTTGTCTCGCAGTATGTCAACATCAAATACAACGTAAAAATAAACCCACTTCATCCAATTAATGCAAGTTAGTTAAAGTTAAGATTTTCAATTGATTACAAAATTAAGTATTAGTAAGGATAATTAAATTAATACAAAAATAAAATTTTGTGATTTTGTTAAATGTGAATAACGTACATCTGATAAAAAAATATAGAACCCGGAACCCACCAAAAATTTGTATACTTGTGATAAATTAATTGTAGACCCGCAAAAGTGAATATTTTCATTTCTCTACATATTATCTACTACCTATGCAAGCGCGCCATCTATTGATTAAATGAAAAACTGTTTAGTTTAATCTGTTAAGCATAGATGGCAGCACGATGTCCATATAAATTAACCTGTACACAGAAACCTTTGTGACTGCAGAAAACTTGAATTTAAATAAAGCAATGGTTAATAAAATGAGTTATAACTAATTTCTATTAATTTCTATAACTATTTGCCTCTTTTTCACGAATGTTTTCATGAATGTTTCAGACATTTTTCCACAAATTTTTCATAAATCTTCTTCAGCGTATCAATTGAAGTTCGAAATCTATCTATAATATCTAACTAAAATATTTAAAATATTTTTCTGCGTGAACACCGGTAGTGTGCTTTTAAAACCTGTAAATTTGCTATAATCCCTGTAGAACGAATATTTACAAACTTAATTCATATATTTTGTTTTAATTAATTTTTTAATTGATGTAAAATATTTAGATTGTTCAAATCAAAATATTTGAATTCTTAATGCAAAATATAAAACATTTGAACATAAATTAATATTAGTACGAATTAAAAAATTAATTTGAATTCTCTGAATTAATGAATTATAATTGATTTTTTTAGATTATAAGTACAGTGTTTATCGAATACTATATATAGTATATAAAATGTTTAGTAGTGAAAAGTTTGAATTAAAAGTCCTTATTTAAGATGTTTCGTTTAACAATCAAACGTTATAAATCAACAAATCTGCAAACTACTTGTATTTGTACAATGTAACATGTTCGATTTCAACAAAAATATATATTCTTAATCATAAATTAAAAAAAAAATTTCTTCTCCTCGACTATATCAATCTCGTTTTACATGAAAAATTTTTGGTGTGAAACATTTGGATTTATTCAAGTATGCATTGTTAGAAAAATAAGGACAACACAGGATATTAGAATTTGTTAAAATTAAATTAATCCTTTTACGTAAATTATTACCTAAGAGTTTTTTTAAGAAATTTTTTTATTATTATTTTCAAAATGTGTTTTAAATTGATTTAAAGTTTAGATTTGTTGAATGGTGTAATAAGCCTAAATAATGATCTAAATATATAAATGAGCCGTTTAAAACCAAAGTGGTGTAAGTCCATTTAACAATGTTACGAGCTAGAGAGACTTTTAGTATAATATTAGTAAGATTGCCAATGAACTGCATAATTTTGCGTCGCCATCTGCGTGGTTATTTGGGGAATTGGGAGTTACACCACGTTTCCTACAAGTAGTTTTCCATATTCAGAATTTATTATTTCATTGAGCATTTCCTCAGATTTTTCAGAAAAAGGAATTACACCACTTTCGTTTTAACAGGCTCAAATATATCTCAAATAACTAATAAATAATTCTGCTAATATTAACTTTTTTTCTGAAATTAAATGGTGCTAAGTTCATTCTATGTCAAATGTTTTTAATGCAAAACCTTTAAAGCTATTAAAAGACGTATCATGACAAAAATTTGCAATGTATTATTTTTTAAATGTCAATATCTCATTCGACATTACATTAAAATTGCTAATTTAACGAAATACATTTGACCTACAACTACTTAGACTTATTAAAATATGTACTGAACTACAAAAAATTTTTTTAATGTAATGCATACATTTCTTTTAAATTTCCTTAATAAAATTATTCCTTTTTAAAAATCTAAAATATACAAGCATCATTCATGTGAAATATATTTTAGCACAAAGTGTTTTAAACATGTCCAATTTCTTTTGTTCATCGTTTGCAGGGACGGAAAAGGAAGACGACGTCTGCCCCAAACTGACACCTCCACCCCACTCGGCTTTCGAGGAGTGCGACAACTACGTGGGAGGCCGATGCGTCATCGTCTGCGAGTCCGGCTACCTGCGGACGGGATCCCGAGTCCGGACGTGTCTGTCCGGTGGCATGTGGTCCGGTTACGCACCCACCTGCACCAGAAAAGTTGGGTACACCACCACTTACACATACAAAGTTGTGCCCCTTTGGAGCCTCGTGTTCGGATGAGAAAGTAGATTGTGGTAGATGGATCTTTGTCAATCTCTTGCTTTGATCTTTAAGTCTACTTAAGGGGGTCCCTCACGTCAGTTCAGTTCCCCTGCAGGCAATTTTTTATTTGAGGCACGACCCTCCAAGTGGTTTTGACGAGATAACTCGTCCTTGTTAGTTTTGATAATGACGAGATATCTCGTCGTCGAGAAAACATACAAGAGGGTCAACCCAATTGAGAGTCACGAGATTTCCGAATAATAGATCAAGTTTTCCTCTCGTGACGAGATCCATCAAGATCTGGTCAATTTTGCTAATGACGAGATACTTCGTCGAGTCAACTACCAAGAGGGTCAACCCACTTTGAGTCACAAGGTTTCCGAATAGTTGGTCAGGGTTTTCTGTCGAGACGAATTATCTCGTTCATCAAGATCAGGTCAGTTTTGCTAATGACGAGATATCTGGTCGAGATAACCACCAAGGGAGTCAACCCACTGAGATTCCCGAATATTACGAATAGTTGGTCAGGTTTTTCTCTCGTGACGAGTTATCTCGTCCATCAAGATCAGGTCAATTTCGCTAATGATGAGATATCTCGTTGAGACAACCACCAGGGGGGTCAACCCACTGAGAGTCGCAAGATTTCCGAGAGGCCAGGTTTTTCTCTCGTGACGAGATATCTCGTCCATTAAGAGCTCGTCAATTTCGCTTTTGACGAGATATCTCGTTGAGACAACCACAAAGAAGGTCCACCCACTGAGAGTCACGGATATTCCGAATAATAGTTCTGGTTTTTCTTTCGTGAAGAGATATCTCGTCCATTAAGAGCTCGTCAATTTCGCTTTTGACGAGATATCTCGTTGAGACAACCACAAAGAAGGTCCACCCACTGAGAGTCACGGATATTCCGAATAATAGTTCTGGTTTTTCTTTCGTGAAGAGATATCTCGTCCATCAAGACCAAGATCTGGACCATCGAGATCTGGTCAGTTTTGCTGATGACTAGAGGTTTTTCTCTCGTGACGAGATATCTCGTCCATTAAGAGCTCGTCAATTTCGCTTTTGACGAGATATCTCGTTGAGACAACCACAAAGAAGGTCCACCCACTGAGAGTCACGGATATTCCGAATAATAGTTCTGGTTTTTCTTTCGTGAAGAGATATCTCGTCCTTCAAGACCAAGATCTGGACCATCGAGATCTGGTCAGTTTTGCTGATGACTAGAGGTTTTTCTCTCGTGACGAGATATCTCGTCAATTAAGAGCTCGTCAATTTCGCTTTTGACGAGATATCTCGTTGAGACATCCACAAAGAAGGTCCACCCACTGAGAGTCACGGATATTCCGAATAATAGTTCTGGTTTTTCTTTCGTGAAGAGATATCTCGTCCATCAAGACCAAGATCTGGACCATCGAGATCTGGTCAGTTTTGCTGATGACTAGAGGTTTTTCTCTCGTGACGAGATATCTCGTCCATTAAGAGCTCGTCAATTTCGCTTTTGACGAGATATCTCGTTGAGACAACCACAAAGAAGGTCCACCCACTGAGAGTCACGGATATTCCGAATAATAGTTCTGGTTTTTCTTTCGTGAAGAGATATCTCGTCCATCAAGACCAAGATCTGGACCATCGAGATCTGGTCAGTTTTGCTGATGACTAGAGGTTTTTCTCTCGTGACGAGATATCTCGTCCATTAAGAGCTCGTCAATTTCGCTTTTGACGAGATATCTCGTTGAGACAACCACAAAGAAGGTCCACCCACTGAGAGTCACGGATATTCCGAATAATAGTTCTGGTTTTTCTTTCGTGAAGAGATATCTCGTCCATCAAGACCAAGATCTGGACCATCGAGATCTGGTCAGTTTTGCTGATGACTAGAGGTTTTTCTCTCGTGACGAGATATCTCGTCCATTAAGAGCTCGTCAATTTCGCTTTTGACGAGATATCTCGTTGAGACAACCACAAAGAAGGTCCACCCACTGAGAGTCACGGATATTCCGAATAATAGTTCTGGTTTTTCTTTCGTGAAGAGATATCTCGTCCATCAAGACCAAGATCTGGACCATCGAGATCTGGTCAGTTTTGCTGATGACTGGAGGTTTTTCTCTCGTGACGAGATATCTCGTCCATTAAGAGCTCGTCAATTTCGCTTTTGACGAGATATCTCGTTGAGACAACCACAAAGAAGGTCCACCCACTGAGAGTCACGGATATTCCGAATAGTAGTTCTGGTTTTTCTTTCGTGAAGAGATATCTCGTCCATCAAGACCAAGATCTGGACCATCGAGATCTGGTCAGTTTTGCTGATGACTAGAGGTTTTTCTCTCGTGACGAGATATCTCGTCCATTAAGAGCTCGTCAATTTCGCTTTTGACGAGATATCTCGTTGAGACAACCACAAAGAAGGTCCACCCACTGAGAGTCACGGATATTCCGAATAGTAGTTCTGGTTTTTCTTTCGTGAAGAGATATCTCGTCCATCAAGACCAAGATCTGGACCATCGAGATCTGGTCAGTTTTGCTGATGACTAGAGGTTTTTCTCTCGTGACGAGATATCTCGTCCATTAAGAGCTCGTCAATTTCGCTTTTGACGAGATATCTCGTTGAGACAACCACAAAGAAGGTCCACCCACTGAGAGTCACGGATATTCCGAATAATAGTTCTGGTTTTTCTTTCGTGAAGAGATATCTCGTCCATCAAGACCAAGATCTGGACCATCGAGATCTGGTCAGTTTTGCTGATGACTAGAGGTTTTTCTCTCGTGACGAGATATCTCGTCCATTAAGAGCTCGTCAATTTCGCTTTTGACGAGATATCTCGTTGAGACAACCACAAAGAAGGTCCACCCACTGAGAGTCACGGATATTCCGAATAGTAGTTCTGGTTTTTCTTTCGTGAAGAGATATCTCGTCCATCAAGACCAAGATCTGGACCATCGAGATCTGGTCAGTTTTGCTGATGACTAGAGGTTTTTCTCTCGTGACGAGATATCTCGTCCATTAAGAGCTCGTCAATTTCGCTTTTGACGAGATATCTCGTTGAGACAACCACAAAGAAGGTCCACCCACTGAGAGTCACGGATATTCCGAATAGTAGTTCTGGTTTTTCTTTCGTGAAGAGATATCTCGTCCATCAAGACCAAGATCTGGACCATCGAGATCTGGTCAGTTTTGCTGATGACTAGAGGTTTTTCTCTCGTGACGAGATATCTCGTCCATTAAGAGCTCGTCAATTTCGCTTTTGACGAGATATCTCGTTGAGACAACCACAAAGAAGGTCCACCCACTGAGAGTCACGGATATTCCGAATAATAGTTCTGGTTTTTCTTTCGTGAAGAGATATCTCGTCCATCAAGACCAAGATCTGGACCATCGAGATCTGGTCAGTTTTGCTGATGACTAGAGGTTTTTCTCTCGTGACGAGATATCTCGTCCATTAAGAGCTCGTCAATTTCGCTTTTGACGAGATATCTCGTTGAGACAACCACAAAGAAGGTCCACCCACTGAGAGTCACGGATATTCCGAATAATAGTTCTGGTTTTTCTTTCGTGAAGAGATATCTCGTCCATCAAGACCAAGATCTGGACCATCGAGATCTGGTCAGTTTTGCTGATGACTAGAGGTTTTTCTCTCGTGACGAGATATCTCGTCCATTAAGAGCTCGTCAATTTCGCTTTTGACGAGATATCTCGTTGAGACAACCACAAAGAAGGTCCACCCACTGAGAGTCACGGATATTCCGAATAATAGTTCTGGTTTTTCTTTCGTGAAGAGATATCTCGTCCATCAAGACCAAGATCTGGACCATCGAGATCTGGTCAGTTTTGCTGATGACTGGAGGTTTTTCTCTCGTGACGAGATATCTCGTCCATTAAGAGCTCGTCAATTTCGCTTTTGACGAGATATCTCGTTGAGACAACCACAAAGAAGGTCCACCCACTGAGAGTCACGGATATTCCGAATAGTAGTTCTGGTTTTTCTTTCGTGAAGAGATATCTCGTCCATCAAGACCAAGATCTGGACCATCGAGATCTGGTCAGTTTTGCTGATGACTAGATATCTCGTCATCAAGATACTGCCAATTTTCTTATGGTGAGATCACCTAGTAAAAATGTGGGATGCCAGCTAAAGTGTTCTCGTCACCTTACCGTGATTCAAAATTACGACCGTTGTCTTTAGATCTTTTCCTTTAGGATTAATCCCGGATCGTCGCCAATAGACCAGTGCCACCGATGGTGTTGCTCCAGTACGACGTTAATAACTACTCCCACCATTAATAAATATTTGGCGATATCTTGATGACAAGATATATCGTTATTAGCAAAATCGATCAGATCTTGGCGTATCTCGTCAAAAACCACTAGGAGGTTTAACCAACTGAGGAGTCAACGCGAATATATGTGTTTTCCATTCTGTTGTCTTTCCTGCACGACATGGTAAGCTTTGCTCTAATGGGCCAATAGAATCTTTCCTAGGATTCTTTTAACTTATCGATGTGGTTATTCAGGCATTATACATATGTTTTGGGTGTGGGGAAAGCAAAACCTAACACTACTCGGAAATCGCATAACTCTCAATGGGTTAACACTCTTGCGAGGTTATCTCGACGAGATATCTCGTCATTAGCAAAACTTACTCTTGATCTCGTCATCGTCTAAAAATCAGCAGCTTCTTGATGACGAGTTGCAAAATTGGTCACATCTTGATGGGCGAGATATCTTGTCCAAACCACCTGTAGGGTTAGATGAAACATATACAGACAAAAAAGACAATCTATCTACCGCGAGAAATTCGCTTCCAACAGTGGCAGGTAAAATGGGTCGCAGATCACACAAGCCACTGAACATACCATCTCTTCCCAAACGTTTCCATGGATACCAGAATCAAAGGTAGACATTTATTCCCGTATGTAACGGTCCGTGTCCCATTCGCCAGCCTTCTCTACAGATTCGGATAATCTCAGACCAATCTATCGTCGTTTTATTTTCAAAACTTAGCAAGTCTTTCAATCACAATACTTCAGAAGTGATGGTGTTTTAATTAACGTCACATTAAGGCAACACAACGGACTACTGGATACGGTCCGGGATCAAACCCGAAAAGAAAGATTCGAGGACGACATCACGTAATTTTGAACCGCAGTCATCCGACTGCGATTCAAAATACGTGCTGTTGTCCAAAATACGTGTGTAAAAAAATGGACGAGGTCAGGCCTGATCTGCCACCCCATTCTCCAAACTTTCACACCACTCCAACGAACATGTGAAGCCACGACATATTTAACGCGCTCAAACCTTCTTTTTTACACGACTGTCTTTGGTTCGATACGAACTCTAAACCCTCCAGATGCAAATTCGTTAGTCTTCCAAACGGACAACCGTGATTCCTCAAGAGCGATGAAAAACTAGATGTCAAACTGAGATACGAGATTTGGGAATTCGGAGGCTATAATTGCTTTAGTGGTTTAGTCTTATGAGCTTTTGGAGCCAGTTTAGTAAACATATTTTTAATCAAATAGCGTTAAAACCAGAAAAGCAAAACACATTTACTTTCTAGGTTTAGATAGTTAAACAACGTAGTGTTCCACGGGGTCAGAGTGAACACTAATTCACTATGACATGAGTGTACTCTCACAAGCTAATTCCGCATTGTCTTAGTAACAAACACATAAACGCAGTTCTCAAATAACCATCAGTTGTCCAACAAGGAACCCAGCAGTTATTCTACGCGTTTGAGAAACTGACATAAAACTCCCAAGGGAGAAATCAAATCCTGTTAATTCTCACCTGGATAGTCACAGAATCCCCTTACCATAACATCTGCTGCCGTAGAAAGGGGGCCTGTACCATTTTCTTCTGGGAGTGCTTGGAACATTTGTCATACTGCACACTTAACAAATAGGAAGTCCGTCGTAGATTTTCTCTCTTACTGAGGTCTAATATCAATAAACTCCTTATTTCCTTCGCCAATGTTATCCTGGTGGTTGCGTCTTCTTCGACCACCCTCAACTTCCCAACTCAGTAAACGGTTTTTAGTATCTAATGGGGAGAAGGGGTGCTTCCACCAGTCCTAGTCAGTCCTCTTGGCAACCACACCGACTGATAGGAACCGCACACTCCTACCCTCTAAGGCACGTAAAGGCCTTAAATCCAAGAATTTTACGTTTGATAAATTGCCTTAACATAGGCAATAGTGCTATAACATAAACAGAAATATCATACAGAACAATAATATAAAACAAAACACGAAACAAATTTAAATACAGAATTAAACATGTGGCAGAACAAGAACAGAAATTTTTTGATGTATACATAAAAGCCGAAAACAAGCAGTCTTGAAATGACAAGTGTTTGTGCCTCAACTGTGTGACAATGGTGGTTACCTCTGCGAAATACCGCGTCATTAGCAAAACTGACAGGGATGGTATTTGGGGTTTTAAATGGCGCAGGGTCCACATCCGGACGAACTGCGCCAAAGACAACTCACCAAATCTTGATGGACGAGTTATCACGTCCTTTGAAAAAAACTGATTTGACTCAGATGGAATAGAGGTCACATTATATTGTTGAAAGCAAATATAACTACCATCTGAGTTAACAAATGTGTAAATCAAAAATAAATTATACGTGAACAGACAGCATGTGGCCACATAACGGATTCTGACACAAGACAACTCTTTAAGACTTCTTTAAGATCACTGTGGTTAGAACTCCATTTGTAAAATTCGTATAGGACCACAATGCGCTTTTGACCAACCTATTAATCCCTCGATCCTCCAAGTGGTATTGACGATATATCTCGTCCATTAAGATCTAGCCAACTTTGCTAATGAAGAGATATCTCGTCATTAAGATACTGCCGACTTTTTATGACCACGATCTGGTCAGTTTTCTTCTAATTACGAGATATCTCTTCCATCAGATCTGGTCAATGCTAATGACGAGATACCTCATCGAGGCAATCACCAGAAAAATGAAAAAATGAAACTAAACAGACTGCTGATCACTTAAGAGACAACTTTCTTTTTAGAAGATAGTTTGCACAAATTTTTTATGTCCTCTATGCACGTTTGACAAAACATTCACTAAAGACTGCAGACTTAAAAGGCTGTTAAATAACCTGTAAAGATATTTTTTGCGGAATGGTTTATAACCCATGTGTGTAAACGTAAGAGTTGCAAATGGTTTTTTTGAGAAAACCTTTTTTTTTAAACCTTAACTTTTTTTAAACCTTTTAACTAACCTTTTAAGAGCTTTTTTCAACAATACAAGTGTTTTAGCCAAAATCGACCAATTGTTATATTCACAGTACAACGTAACACATAATTCTGGGTTCTTGTTAAGAACAAATTGACTGAAGCTCCAGTTTTCGAATTTGAATCGATATTCATAGAACAGCTGGAAGCAACAGGATGCGGTATCATGGTCACGATATTTCAGAATCCGTGTCTGTCGGGGCTTCATGACATTTAAAGTGCTCCAAGTACAAATATTGATTGTGGTGTTTTTCAAAAGGTTAGACTGGATACTTTCTGAACAAATCCAATTTAACACCGCGAAACTTGGAAAACTTGAAAGATAAAAAGTAGAAATCGAAAGGTCTGATCAAAAGATTCCACCCCTGAAATACCAATAAAAATCCATTAGCCCAACAATAGAAAGCAAAACACGCAAGATCCTTGCGATAGTCAGAAAGTTATGGCTCATGCCAAAAAAAAAAGCATATATCTTTTGGTGGTTAAAAAGGCCTTCTAACATACACATTAATATGGAACTCATTACGAGTACAAAGACGATCATAAAATCCAGATCTTGGCTTTTTCCGTGTAGTAATGACCGCTAAAATAACCAATTTACACGACCACATTTTTTCCACTAAACAAACACCATATTTTCTTATTCAAGCGCCATTTTGGGCCGAAAAAAGTCTCGCCTTGGCAAAGTGACAACTTCTCAACATTAATAAGGCATCACGCGTGCTGCCAAAAAGAGATAGCTCCGAGAAATTATTGCTCGTTTTTGCATAGAAAAACCATTTTCGTCTTGTTCCCTATCTGAGAAAGGGGAGGGGTTGAAAAAACCCTTCCATTTGATCTAGAATCATTCGACAATGCATCACGTAAACGTAGGATGAAGTGCCGCTTATTCGTTGCATAATGCCTCGTTTTGCGAAGAAGCAGAGCAATACTTTATTTTTAATTATTTCCTTGGGGTTTGCATTTTTCGTGAGGAAAGTTGAGATATAAATAATGTCGCAATTATATACATATATATGTTCACCACAAGAGACGTTTTTATGTAAGAAGAAACATAAATTCCGGCAATTGTCTTAAGAAAGCTTTTTTGTTCTTTGAGAGGCTGTGTTGTGATGTTGTTTTTTGGAATAATTATTTGGGACGAAAGATAACGCCTTTTTTTGGTCCCATAAATTGTCATTTGCTTAGAATAATTAGAGCAATCAATACAAAATCTTAATTATGTGGCAATGCGTTACACATGCCCCCCCCCCATGCGAAAAATAAATCATTGTACTCTCTATTTCATTGGAAGGTCATGGTTTGGAACACTAAAGAATTGAGTTTTTTAAATTTACCAATATCAAAGAATATCTTTAAAATGTCACTTTTATAACGCATTTTTTTAACAAAAAACTCCCTACATTTAGTTTGCTACTTTTCTCAAAATGTCGATGAATATATACTATTATCTGTTCGAATATAACTAGTATACGAAATTTCAGAATTCATCCCTTGAAAATGTTATAAATATTACTTAAATCTTAAACAAATTGTTAACTGAAATCAGTCAATGTATGCGTTATAACTAATACAAATTTACTGACTTATACTAGAAATATTTTCATTTCGTTCTTTTGAGTAGAAATTTTGATAATGACACAATATAGAACTACCGAAATATTGGGATCCTACTACTGTCAAAACAGATGACTAACCAACTACCAATACTGGTTTTACTCAAATGTTTACAAGATTAGTAAAATGTTTAGAAATCTATAGACATACAGCATATAATTTAACAGTTATAACTGAATTATACATTAGATTATAATTATTTTTTAGGATTGTTGTGGTTGATGTGTGTGTGTGTGCTTCTTCAAAGAACTACGACACTGATTCAAGAATCATCATTATCAAGATTTGATGCCACAAAGATATTTTTATAGACTTATTGAAAGTGTTCTCGTTTTAAAACATGTGTTGTCTATGCACAAGTATGATGTTTGCATTTGTGATTTTCAATTCCATTGTTGTTTAGTGACAGGCGTGGTGTTTATTGTAACATTGGTTTCGCCAAACGAATAATACTAATAAGTAATAAATATTTTTTTACTAAAACAATTCGAGTGTTTATTTATTAGCTATTTTATCAGAGGGTTTTTCTGTATCGATGGGATTTTGTTTCATAAAATTTAATTAAAACGTAGTCCCAGACATCATGAAAAATAATGAAATTAGTTTTATATTGACATTCTAAACCAGGCCTCGAAATATATTTTTTAATACAGGTGCACCTTGTGCACCTAAGTTTTTAAATTAGGTGCACAGGTGTGCCTAGCTGGAAAAAATTAATTTTCATGTGCACAGTGCTCCTGTGCACCCGGGTATTTCGAGCCCTGTTCTAAACTATTTAAAGATACAGTTGTTGATCCCGTTGACGTGTGCGTGTCTTCAAAAAAAAAAAAAAAAAAAACACTATAAGAGATAGTCAGCCTCTGGACAGATTTACCCGTCCAGCGAATAAGATACGGACATCCAGATATTTTTTATCCTGCCCGCAAACTACATACGGCCCTCAAATATTTTTATGAAATCCTTAGAACATATACGCAGGCCAAGTACTTTTTAGCAGGTTATATGGTTAAGGCCGACGCAATATGGCACTCTAATGACGAGATACTTTTTATGATGGCAAGATCTAGTTCTGGCCAGTTTGTTTTCGAATAAAGAGTCATATCTTCCATCAAGATCTGATAAATTTTTACAATATCGAAATACCCTGTGAAGATAACCACCAGGAGGTTTAATACCAAAACAAGACACTGCAGAAATTCGGAGGAGGATCCATCTTAGTGTGGGGTTGTTTTCCTGGTTAGGACCCGGCCCATTGCTTTATGTATCTGGTACCATGAACGCTGACGTGTACCTCGATGTTCTGGATACTTCGACCTTGCCTACACTATGGCAATACTACTGCGATGACGGTTGTTTCTTCCAACAGAATCGAGCTTCATTTGTTATACTGCAAAACTTGCGCTGAAGTAGTTTCTTGAAAACGAGGTGAATTTACTTGACTGGCCTGTTCAGAGCCCCGATCGAGTACCGGAGAGACGAGTATTTCACCCTTACGCACACCCATCTTCAAAACAATCTCTTATCACGGCCTTGCAAGAGGCATGGCCAGCTATTCCTGCCTCAGACTTACAAAGAACTTGTGGAAAGTATTCCTCGAAGTATTGCAGCTGTAATACAAGCAAAAGGAGTGCCTACCCGTTACTAAATAGAATAATAAAGCACCCTTTTCTGAAAAACATGCAGTGTCCAAATACTTTTGTCCATATAGTGTCTCCCGCAGATCTTCACAGATGTTAATAATAATTTTTTTGGTCTGAGATCAAAATCTGATCAGTTTTTCTAATGTCGTCCTTCAAAAGCTGGTTAATTTTGCTGTGGACTAGATACCTTGTCGAGGAGACAAGCACCTGGGGAGTTGGGCTGAAAAGTCTAACTTTAACCGTCAAAATTTTAAGCAATACTCGTCCCTTATTAAACTTTATGACTTGTAACACAAATAACAGATAGTAATGAACAACACATTCCGCTATGTTTTGCGAACCAGCCGCAGTTTTTGATCATGAGAGCCATATATTAATTAACATGTACACAAACTCCAGCGTAATTTTCCACACGTATTCCGCATTAAAATGAAGGTATTTTAATTAACGTCGTACTGGAGTAATACAATGGGCTATTGACGACGGTCCGGGATCAATCCTCCAAGCGAAAGCTCCTAGGATAACACCACGTAAATATGATCTACGGTCAGATGACGACGCAACACCTGAGCTGGCATCCCACTCTCCAAACTTCCACACCATGCCAACCTGAGGACACTTCAGGCCACGACAGATTTAAAGTGAACTAGACCCCTTCGTACACGACTGTTTTTTGTTGGATTTGAAATTGCAAATCTCTGGTTGCTAATACGTTACTCTTCAATCCGGGCCACCAAGGCCCTTCCCCGTTAAAAATACCAAAAGAGAAAAACATGAATTTTTTTTACGGTTTGTTTAGGTTTCCCTACCTAGATTTGTTTCGATCCCCAAGAACATTTTTCACCTACCTCCAGTATGATCAGTATCTTCCGTGTTTTCCATAGTTGAATTTGTGTCGCATTGTAGCAACACAGAACGGACTATTGGCGAAGATCTGGGATCAATCCCGAACGCAGAGACTCGAGGACAGTGTCTTGTAATTTAGAACCACGGCCAGATGGCGATGTCAATACTTGAGATGGTACTTCACTCTCCAAACACAAGGAAGGAGGGCAAGAAACCTTTCCTGGTTATAAGGTTATGAATTTGTCAAATTAACACAAAAAATAGAGGGTAATCCACAAGTTTATTTCGCCACCCAACTACAATTATTGCCTTATCGAGCCTCACATTACTTAACGTGTAGACAAACTTCCGATGTTATTTCCCACCAAAAACTAAAAGCGAAACAAGTTTTTCCCCGTTAAAAAACAATTTTTTAACGGTTTTTGATGCGATTTCATTTGCACATTGATCAAACCCAAGCACGAATTTTCTTTACCTCCAAGTGTGATCAGTGTCTTCCATTTCCCCCTCCTCCAATTGTATTTGGGCCGACCAACCGGTATAGTGGTTAAGGTGTTAGCCTCTAGATCGGAAGGTTCCTGTTTCGAATCCGGGTCCGGGCATGGATGTTTGTAAGCGTATGGTGTAGAGGCGGCTGGTGCACCTTAAATCTGTCGTGGCCGAAAGTCCTCACGTTGGGTTGGCGTGGAAGTTTGGAGAGTGGGGTGCCAGCTCAGGTGTTGCTTCGTCATCTGACCGTGGTTCAAAATTACGAGGTGTTGTCCTCGGATCTTTCCCTTAAGGGACTGATCCCGGACCGGCGTCAATAGCCCGTTGTGTTGCTCTAGTACGACGTTAACTAAAAATTACCAATTACCAAGGTAGTAGGTATTTTATAAACGTCGCACTGTAGCAACACAACGGGCTATTGGTGACGGTCAGGGATCAACCATCGAAGCGCTTCCTCCAAGGAATTAAGGTAGTTCGACACTGTTAGATTTACGCTGCATTGGAACAACCGAACGTGGTATTGAAGAATGTCCGGGAACAGTCTCGAAGGAATAGATCGAGGATAACCTCTTAAGTTTGAACCACGTTATTGTGAGAAGGTCACAATCTGAGTTGGCACTCCACTCTCTAAACTTCCATGCACGCCAATGTGCGAAAATTTGACCCCACGACAGACTAAATTGATTATACATTTTTGAGGTCTCATGAAAACAATAGACAACAGAAAAAGTAACATTTATCTCTGCAACTATTTTAAACTTGGTGACAGTTCAACTCGGTATGTAAGTAGGTATCTTAATTAACATCCCACTGGAACAACATAAAGGGCTACTGGCGACTGTTCGGGGTCAGTGGAAAGATCCGAGGACGGCCATAACGGTCAGATTACATGCAAGTCCTACTCTGAGAAGACGATTTGGAAATATTTTAGGTGACGAGGTCGACACCTCAGCTGGCACCCCACTTTCAAAACCACATCAAACACCGGGCCAGAAACAGCTTGAGTAAAAGGTTAAGAAAATTTTACATAAATCAGCACAAAAAATAGAAAGTGATCCACAATTCTGCTTTATTTCGCTAACCAACCGCAATTTTTTCCCTGGCGGGCTACACATTACACTTAACGTGTACGTAAACTACCACCGAAAAAGGAAAGTAAAACACGTTTACCGCTTTAAAAAGATCAAAAGAGAAAAACATGCAATTTTTTTTTACGGTTTGTTGGGCGACCCTATCTGCATATTGATCGATCCCCAAGAATATTTTTTTTCTCCTACCTCCCAGTGTAGTCGGTGCTTTCCGTTTTTTCCTCCTTCCAGGAAGGAGTGCAAGAAACAGTTTGTGTCTGAGTAATAAGGTTATGAATTTTTTAAACAGCTTATCTCCGCCGAGCACGTTTCGCTTTTGGGGAGGTTGGGTGGGTTCCCGAGACTAAAGGAATCCAATACAGACTAATAAATTTTAAAACAGGGCAAAATCGGAAGGGACCAGTTCCGAAAGGGGGAAGATCTGGAGGAAGGGGGAACGGAGCAGTCGAAAAAATAAAACGGGACCGGGCGACAGTTGGAAAAATATTACGTGTTGAGAGCTTTACCTATGACTGATGGAGGAGGAGTCATTATTCATTGAAAGGTGGTGAAGAAGTAATGGAGGGCCAGAACAAGTTTAGCGGCTCTTAAATGTTTTCGGGAGGAGTTGGTGGTGAATAATCGTCGTCCGTCGTCACTTTTTTGTGCCACGGGGTAGTTGTATTTGTTTTTCTTTGAAATTCTTCTGAGAGGGTTTTTTCGTGCGTGCTTGTCTTTTCGTGTTTGTCTCTGAACGAATCCCACAAATAACTTTTTCTGGAGCGCTAATTGGATTTGAGTCGGCTGTTGGAATTCTTTCGAGGCTTCGATTCGGTGTAGATGGGGACAACATTTTGTGTAAACTTTGAAGGGTGTGTCAGAGTGCATACATTTTTGTAGAGTATGATGAACAGAAATGAGAAGTATTTTCCGTTCGTTCTCCTCGCTCTGATCTATACATATCTAATTCCATATGTTTGGTATTTAGATAAACTTTAAAAACGCTAAGCAACATGAGAAATATAAATCCTTTAACATGATTTTCATGCATGTTTGTCTTTTCGCGTCTCTGAACGAATTTCATAAACGACTTTTTCTGGAGCGCTAATTGGATTTGTGTCTGCTGTTGGAATTCTTTCGAGGTTTCGATTCGGCGTAAATGAGGGTGACATTTTTTGTGTTACGTTTACAGGGTGTGTCAGACTGCATACGTTTTTGTAGGAGACGAAGATAATCAACAAAAAATATTTTCCGTTTGTTTTCCATCGCTCTGATCTATACATATCTTGTTCCAAATATTTGGTATTTAGATTAACTTTAACAGCACTAAGAAACATCAGAAATATAAATTCTTAAATATGATTTTCATACGTGTTTGTCTTTTCGCGTCTCTGAACGAATTCCATAAATAACTTTTTCTGGTGCGCTAATTGGATTTGTGTCTGCTGTTGGAATTCTTTCGAGGTTTCGATTCGGCGTAGATGAGGATGACATTTTGTGTAAAGTTTACAGGGTGTGTCAGACTGCATACTTTTTTTGGGGTAGTAATGGTAATGGTAATGGTAATTTTAGTTAACGTCGTACTAGAGCAATACAACGGGCTATTCACGACGGTCCGGGATCAATCCGTTAAGGGAAGTACTTTTTTGTGGGAGACGAAGAAAATCAACAAGATATATTTTCCGTTTATGCTCCATCGTTCTGATCTATGCATATCTAATTCCATATATTTGGTATTTAGCTAAACTTTAATAACACTAAGCAACATCAGAAATATGAATTATTTAAACACAGTTTTCGTGCGTGTCTGTCTTTTCGTGTCTCTGAACTAATCCCATTAATAACTTTTCTGAAGCACTAATTGGGTTTGTGTCTGCTGTTGGAATTCTTTCGATGTTTCGATTCGGTGTAGATGGGGATGACATTTTGTGTAGAGTTGTGTCAGATTGCACACATTTTTGTGGGAGATGAAGAGCATCAACTAAAAATATTTTCCGTTTGTTTTCCATCGCTCTGATCTATACTTATCATATATTTGGTATTTGGATAAAATTTAATAACACTTAGCAACATCAAAAACATAAATGTGTCTTAAAATTAAATATAATAAATTCTTTAAACATGTTTTTCGTATGTGTTTATCTCTTCGTATTTGTCTCTGAATGCATCCCATAAATAACTTTTCTGGAGTGCTAATTGGATTTGTGTCTATTGTTGGAATTCCTTTGAGGTTTTGATTCGGTGTAGATGGGGATGAAATTTTGAATAAATTTTGCGGTGTCAGACTGCTTATATTTTTGTGGGATATGATGAACATCAACAACATAAATTATGCTCCCATCGTTATGATCTATATCTAATTACACATATTTGTGGCATTTAGAAAACTTTAATAATACTATGCAGCATCAGAAATCCGAATTCAATAAACATGTTATTCTTACTCACTAGAATGTCAATACATCATACTTTAAGTATTCGTTTAGTTTTGTTACTTTTGAATTGAATATGTCTTTAATATCGTAATAGTATTCGGAACAGGCATGAAAAAAAAATCGAGTGTTAGCAAAACAGCGTTACAACTGTTTTCTATTATGATTTCAAAACTAGATGAAACATTCAGAAGGTAAATATAGCTTCGTATAGACAAAGGATATCCGTATCTGACATAACGGCCGGACATAGTGAGCATGCGCACTGAGCACTAAAAGAGAGTATAATACTTCGAAATTCAACGGTGCTGGGCGAGTTTTGGGCCAGTGTAGCAATGGATCACGTGGAGTTAGGGCTAGGTAACTGGTGTCATTCGAATGCTACCGAAGTAGGGCACAATTACAGGCCTTTAATTAATAAAAAATATCCTTCAATATTAATATCGATCTGCACTTCAGTTGTTCAAACTGCAAACTAATTATTTAATATTCACAATAAACAACCATTCAAATTTTCTATCTCTGTATCATTCATTCCACAATTGAACATCAGGACCGAATATTCACGTTAAAACAATGTTTGGTGTCCTCGATTCAATCTACCATTTTGTTTATAAAGATATATTTATATGATGTAAAACATATGCAGGCTATGTAGACCCAACGCTAACCAATCAGTTTTGTTATTCTACTATAAAGTTACCCCTGGTACGGCCATAAACGTATCTAACACGTGAACGCTATTTGTTCATCCTTTCGGCCAACTTACACCCGTTGTTGTCCTGCATTCATTGTGATGTGCTTGACCTCTTCTATCCGGACATTTCGCTAACACACAAGTCTAAACATGCCAAATTATGGTTATGGGAGCAATAGTCTGAGTTTTATCCTACATATCGGAATAAACATTATTGTAGACTGTTCTACAGGTATGTAGGTATTTTAATTAATGTTGCACTGGAGCTATACACTGGCTATTGGCGATGGTCCGGGATCAAATCCGAGGGGAAAGATCCAAGGACAACACATAATTGCGTTCTTCGGGTAGTGTGGTGTTAAATACTCACAGAATTCTTCCACAAGTCTGGAATCCCTGTTGTATTTGTGTAGTTCTAGAATCCTGTGGAAGGCCATGAATTATTAGACAAGTGTAGCATTTTTTTAACACTTCATTGTACAGCAAAGCTTTGCGTTATAAGTGTTAGATGAAACTGTCGAGTTAATAATGATTAATATAAGGGGTTGATTTAATTTCTTTCGTTTGACAAGTAACGGTAAATATTTTCTTTAACTTTGATTTCTTCGCCACTTACATTTGATTAAATATGGAGGAAACTACTTTACTGAGATTTTTTCAGGGTTATTTGGCTTACGGGTACACTATTTCATGAAGAGTTTCTTAGGGTTATTTGGCTTAAGGGTACACTAGTTCACGAAGAGTTTCTCAGGGTTATTTGGTTTTCTGGTTCCTCGACAGCAAGGAATAATCTCCAGACCCCCCCCCCTTTAAGAACACATTTGTGCTCTTTAACGCATAGAAGAGGAACGATTCAAGTTTTAGACTAGTATACCATTTTTTGACGCTTCATTGTATAACTCAACTTTGAATGAAACTGCCGAATTAATAATGAATAATTTACGAGCGCTTGATTAAAATTCTCGTTTGACAATTGCTGGTAAATATATTCGTTACCTTTGATTTCTTTGTCACTAATATTTGATTGAATGTGGATAAAACTACTTCACTGAGAGTTCCTCAGGGTTACTTGGTTTTCCAGTTCTAACAGAAAGCAAAGAATATTCCCCCCCCCCACTTGTTACTAACAACACCTTTGTGTTCTTTAACATAATGAAGACGAACGACTCAAAAAAATAATTCAACCATTATTAAGATCAACACAAACACGCATCGACGAAAGAAATCACCCTCTCGATCTTATTGAATCTCAATTTGCTTATGATTCTCATGTTCTTTTGTCGAGTTTCGATTAGAGAAGCGGAGCATAATTAACTAGGCATTATTCCAACGTAAGTGCAGCGCAGATGAAATTAAAAAAAAAAAAACAACCTCCGTTCCAAGAGCCCAATTCAAAGGCCGCGAATTAAACAAAACGCTTTATGACACAAATGCAAATGGCGCTTCCTTCGGCTGCCTTTAAAACGGCCTTTTAAAAGCCCCCTGCTATCGAATTTGAATAATGAAATCTCATTACGCGAGCAGCCGTCTTCTTACCCAGACAGCTCTAATTCATACAATAAACGCAAAAGAATTCGATCGTAATAAATTCGGAGGAGGAAGAGAAGCACTTAATATCGAGAATTATCAACAAAAGGCACCGACTCATTTAGGAAGGATCTGCCCATATATTTATACCCGCACACACGCAGAAAAGATGGCCTTGTTTCAATCAGAAAATTAATGGATTTTAAATTTTCCACAGAAGGCTCCAAAAAGCAGAGTTTTAACTCCGAGTCATTCTGCAGCCACTCGATAAATGCAAAACTCATTTAGTGAATGAATATTTAAGTTCTAAGCTTCCATTGTTCCCCGGCAGTCATTAAAACCAGAAACTTCGATTTTTCTCTCCGCGGAGGAAGTTCTGGTTCCTTTGAAGAAAGTCGGGACCAAGAGGTCCTCTAAGATGCTGTCCTCTTTTAGAGGACGTGGGAAAACTCGAAGCGAGGCGCATTGCCTTGGATGGGGAAGTCTTTAACTTTGAGAGGAGGCTTCTCTTGACATGAAAGGAATACGGAGAATAATGTTTTGACGAGCGACGGAGAGTTTGTTCGGGGATTTACATGAGACTTTTAGTTTTGCTGTCATGTTGCGAAGTCCATTATGTCTTTACTCGCTTGTATCCTGAATGGAACTAAGGAAATGATGAAATATGAAGTAGTGTGTGATATAGCTTTCTTGGAGTGCTTAACTTCAGTCCCGCTATCTTAGCTTCAAATAATAGCCATAATATTGCTCCAGTGCGACCTTAATTAGCTACCTAACTACCTCGATTGCGGCGCACAATATTATACTTCTAGTGGCTCTACAAGTTGTTGACCTGAACTTGCAGCCCAGTTAGAGGATCAGCAAGTTCGAAACTAGGTGCATACAAAGAACTTCTATATGGGGATTGTTGCATGTTAAATATGACGTGTCCACAAATGTAATCATGCTGGCATGGTGTGGGAGTTTGGTGTCAGTTCAAGTGTCCTCTGACTGTAGTTCAAAATTATGACTCGTTGTTCTTGGATCTTTCCCCAGGATTAATCTAGGACCGATATTAGCTTTTCGTGTTTCTCTAGTGCGACGTTAAGGAAAACACCTTCCTGTCTCCAGGAAGGGCTTAAAATTTTACAATACGCAGATTTTGACAGATGGTTCAATACCAACACCACTGACTATCCCACACATAAAGCAATTGTGAATATCATATAAGGAAAAAATAATGGAAGTAAATTGGGTAAAAAACGAGGCACTTCCAAGACAAGGATTACTCCCGTATTTGAGAAGTGTAATCTTCTTAATTTATTTCTCTTTCGTCCAAAATAAGGAAAATGTGCAGAAGCAATTGGATGAAATACAAGGCAGAAACAAGGCAAGGATTACTCTCATATTTCAGAAGTTTAATTTTACTCTCTTTCTCTCTCTTTCGTCCAAAATAAGGAAAATGTGCAGAAGCAATTGGATGAAATACAAGGCAGAAACAAGGCAAGGATTACTCTCATATTTCAGAAGTTTAATTTTACTCTCTTTCTCTCTCTTTCGTCCAAAATTAGGAAAATGCGCAGAAGCTATTGGGTGAAATACGAGGCACACCCAAGACAGGGATTACTCTCATATATCAGTTTAATTTTACTCTATCTCTTTCGTACAAAATTAGGCAAATACGCAGAAGCTATTGGGTGAAATACGAGGCACACCCAAGACAGGGATTACTCTCATATATCAGTTTAATTTTACTCTATCTCTTTCATACAAAATTAGGCAAATACGCAGAAGAAATTGAGTAAACTACGAGGCACACCCAAGATAAGGAATACTCTCGTATTTCAGAAGTGTAACCTTCTTACTCTCTATCTCTTTCGTCCAAAATAAGGAAAATGCGCTGAAGCTTTTGGATGAAATACGAGACACACCCAAGACAGGGATTACTCTCATATATCAGTTTAATTTTACTCTATCTCTTTCGTACAAAATTAGGCAAATACGCAGAAGAAATTGAGTAAACTACGAGGCACACCCAAGATAAGGAATACTCTCGTATTTCAGAAGTGTAACCTTCTTACTCTCTATCTCTTTCGTACAAAATAAGGAAAATGCGCTGAAGCTTTTGGATGAAATACGAGACACACCCAAGACAAGGATTACTCTAGTATTTCAGAAAAGTAACCTTCTTACTCTCTATCTCTTTCGTCCAAAATAAGGAAAATGTGCAGAAGAAATTGGGTGAGATATGAGTAACACCCAAGACAAGGATTACGCTCATATTCCAAAAGTTTAATTTTACTCTCTCTCTTTTTCGTTCAAAATTAGGAAAATATACAGTATCAATTGAGTGAAATACGAGGCACACCCCTGTCTATGATTAATCTCGTATTTCAGGAGTGTAATCTTTCTCTTTTTCGTCCAAAATAAGGAA
This sequence comes from Metellina segmentata, assembly GCA_947359465.1. Lineage (NCBI taxonomy): Eukaryota > Metazoa > Arthropoda > Arachnida > Araneae > Tetragnathidae > Metellina > Metellina segmentata. The sequence goes on from OX375881.1 coordinate 94,772,273, forward strand.
AATGGGAAGAAGAGAACCACCAAAAGGGCTAATTTTGGTCTCTGTCTCAACGATATATCTCGTCTTTTTCACAACTGACTAGATCTTAATGGACGATATACCTCATCATTAGTAAAAAACTGACCAGATATTGATATCTTAACCATCGAAAAATCGGTTACATCTTGATGACGATATATGTCGTCATTAGCAAAATGGGTCAAGTCTTGATGGACGAGATATCTCGTCGAAACCAGTTGGAGGGTTAATTATAAAAGAAAATAACAATTTCAGTTTTCGCTACCATGTGGTGATTTTATGGTATGGTCCGAAAAGAGAAAGAATAAATAACTTTCTTTGACATCAAAGGATGGTTGGAGTGTTAATACAAGGAGTAAAATTATAAATATTAATTTGTTTCACACAATAACTTCATCTTAAATAAAATAAATTGCATCAATAGAAAAAGCAGACGATTCATCAACTTTTAATTTAAACTTTTTAGAATTCACGGTTGTTGAAAGCTCTTCTGAAATTTATGCATCAATGTAGAAATTTGTTTTTCTTAGGTGCTTGCATAGGAGTTCAACTTTGTAGTGGAATCCTGGTAGAGTTGAGTTGCAGTTTTACTTATCCAGGCCGTTGTCCCATTTCTGCATAATCGAAACTACGCACTTAAGCAGATGAAGTCTTCTCTACGTGGCATAAATTACGAGACAAAAATCCTTAATAAACTCACGCTCCGAATCAAATCGCAAAATTATTCGAGTTCTTCCTGAGCGGAAATTTATAATACTTTCTCACTCTTCATCAAATGAAATTCTAAAAACCTGGGAAAGGCAAGAAAATTCGATTTCGTATTTAAATTTAGCGAAGAAGGTAAACATCATTATGTTTTTCGAATTTTGGATTTTCCCTCTTTTTTTCGTTCTTCGAGTGCCAGTTTTTTGGATATATCTTAGGTTTAAGAAACCAAGTATGGCATAATTCGAAATCACTGTGTTTTCGGCGCTGGCGAAGTTTTCACCTTCTGCTGAAGGAATATATATTTGATTAGTTGGGTCGAAGAAACACCTGCAAACTCGCTGTCTGATGTCGTATTTTTTCGGCCGCCATTTTTATCGTGCGTGTAATTCGGTTTCCTCGGTGAATGCGAAATTCAATAAGAATGGAATTTATATCGTGCCTGAATCTCTCTCTCTCAGATGTTGAGGTTATACTTAAATTTATTTATTCCTTAAGTGTGTTTGGAAAATACCTTCAGAATGATATCGAGTTTACCCATTGCGGTAAACAAATTTGATGGAACATTAATAAGGTTCTCATTTTCAGTTATATGGTATTACAGAGCTCTCTATAGAGATGAGTTGTCCGATTGAATTGAATGCATTCAAAAATTAAAACTTCCATAATGCTATTTAGACAGAGGTAGCCCAGTTGGAAGAGCTACAGATTAGCATCCGGAGGGTTGAAAGTTCGAATATAACAAAGGGGGCAGGTGTACGTTAAATCTGTAGTGACCTCAATTGTCCTCACATTGGTATGGTGTAGAAGTTTGGAGAGTGAGTGCCAGCTCAGGTGTGAACTCGCCATCTGACCGTGTTTCAAAGTTATGTGGTGCTTGCCTCGGATCTTTCCCTTCGGGTTTGATCCCGGTCCGTCGCCAATAGCCCATTGTTTTGCTCCACTGTGGTGTTAATTAAAATACCTATACCTACCTCAATGCTATTTTCTTACCAAAATGATTTCACAAGATTCCAAAGCTTTCTAATCAGTTTTAAGTGTAAGTTGTTGACCAATCAACTGTTTTGCATCAATTCGGAATTCATTCTTTAGAATATTTAGGGTTGAAGTGCTAAAATTGTATGCAAAAAAGAAGTCAAAAGACGTCAGGCTCAGAATGCTTACAAGAAGCACTCATTGCCCAGAAACATTACCACCACCTGCATTTAGTTTGACAGACAATGCCTCTCATAAGCACACTCGAACGTATTTTTAAAAAAGAACAGCAAAAACCACCTGTTTCGGATTAGAGCACAGCGCCCCAATTTGTCCGAAAAACGATAACTCATAAGCAATTTACCCACTAAAACTAATTCCAAACACCCTTGCAAAAGCCGTCTAAAGAGGCAAATTCCTAATCTAAACAGCCCTCTTTAACTTCGCCTGCTTCTTTTCACAGATTTAAACCAACCTCACGCTCGCTCAGCAAAAAAAAACCTTACGCTCATACAAGAGTGATAAAATATGCTTCCCCAAAATTCTGAAACACATCGGAGGGAAATTTCCTCTCAGGGGTTAAAACTAATTATCACCTCGCGGCAGGGAATTGCAGCGTTGCTGTGTAGGGACAAAAAACTCCAGAAATCCCTTTCCGTGGTGTGCACTGCAAGGGTGAGAGATAAGTAGAAGTTTTCAACATTAGTTTGAGGACTATACGAAAAACAAACGAGCCATCGGTAGCGTCCAGGCCGGGTCTTATCTTTTGAGCCTAGACTTTACTTATCGCTGAGGAGATTTAGACCATTAGTTTCTGGAGAGCCATGTCCTGACACATGTGCAGACTCGGCAGTTTACTTTGGAGAGGGGGACTAGTGTTTGCGCTTACCATAACGAACAGATAATGTTAAGTAAATCTGGAAGGGAATTTTTGTGCTTTCTTTCCTGGGGACTTTAAACGCGTATCTCCCCGTAATGATCTAAAGCGGGGTTCTTGGTCTTGAGCCAGGATTTAAATCTCGGTAAATAGGTATATTTTAGGTATAGATAAAGTGGGGAATGAAGCGGTGTAGCTATCTGGCTAGAAATGGTGTTTGGTAGGTCGATCGATCACAGCTAATATTACTGTCCCATTGATCAATGTAAAGCATCTTTATAGCTGCATATAATCTAAATTGGTCCATATCTATAGTACATTTTACTCTTTCAAGGGCGGTTGAATTTTAGACGTCCATCCATGGAATGGTTAAGGTCTTGCATGACTTGAGGTCAGGTTAACGAATAGAAGAGGATTCTTCTGTCATTAAATGTCGGTGCTGGTAATGAATTTGTGGAGGAACGGGCTTTCTGTATGAAACAGAACGTACATCACTTGGTTTGATTTTTGAATACGATTTCCTGCTCAAATATGTATACGAGTCAATTTGTATCGAGGAAGTTTTGTGCTTTTCTTTCCTGGGGACTTTAAACACGTATCTACCCGTAATGATCAAAAACGGGATTCTTGGTCTTAGCCAGGTTTAAATCTCGGTAAATAGGTATATTTTAGGTGTAGATAAAGTGGAAATAGGAAGTGGTGAAGCTATCTGACTTAAAGTGGTGTTTGGTAGGTCGATGGATCACACTAAATATATTGCCACATGTAAAGAATCTTTATAATTGCATAGTATATAAATGATCCTTCTATAGTATATTTTACTTTTACAAGGGCGGTTAGATGGTATAGTCATCCTTCTATGAAATGATTAATGTTTTGCATGGCTTTAGGTCAGGTTAACGAATAGGAGAGGATTCTTCTGTCAAAGTTAAATATCGGTGCTGGTAATGAATTTGTGGAGGAACGGGCTTTCTGTATGAAACAGAACGTACATCACTTGGTTGGATTTTTGAATACGATTTCCTGCTCAAATATGTATACGAGTCAATTTGTATCGAGGAAGTTTTGTGCTTTTCTTTCCTGGGGACTTTAAACGCGTATCTACCCGTAATGATCAAAAACGGGATTCTTGGTCTTAGCCAGGTTTAAATCTCGGTAAATAGGTATATTTTAGGTGTAGATTAAGTGGAAATAGGAAGTGGTGAAGCTATCTGACTTGAAGTGGTATTTGGTAGGTCGATGGATCACACTAAATATATTGCCACATGTAAAGAATCTTTATAATTGCATAGTATATAAATGATCCTTCTATAGTATATTTTACTTTTACAAGGGCGGTTAGATGGTATAGTCATCCTTCTATGAAATGATTAATGTTTTGCATGGCTTTAGGTCAGGTTAACGAATAGGAGAGGATTCTTCTGTCAAAGTTAAATATCGGTGCTGGTAATGAATTTGTGGAGGAACGGGCTTTCTGTATGAAACAGAACGTACATCACTTGGTTTGATTTTTGAATACGATTTCCTGCTCAAATATGTATACGAGTCAATTTGTATCGAGGAAGTTTTGTGCTTTTCTTTCCTGGGGACTTTAAACGCGTATCTACCCGTAATGATCAAAAACGGGATTCTTGGTCTTAGCCAGGTTTAAATCTCGGTAAATAGGTATATTTTAGGTGTAGATTAAGTGGAAATAGGAAGTGGTGAAGCTATCTGACTTGAAGTGGTATTTGGTAGGTCGATGGATCACACTAAATATATTGCCACATGTAAAGAATCTTTATAATTGCATAGTATATAAATGATCCTTCTATAGTATATTTTACTTTTACAAGGGCGGTTAGATGGTATAGTCATCCTTCTATGAAATGATTAATGTTTTGCATGGCTTTAGGTCAGGTTAACGAATAGGAGAGGATTCTTCTGTCAAAGTTAAATATCGGTGCTGGTAATGAATTTGTGGAGGAACGGGCTTTCTGTATGAAACAGAACGTACATCACTTGGTTTGATTTTTGAATACGATTTCCTGCTCAAATATGTATACGAGTCAATTTGTATCGAGGAAGTTTTGTGCTTTTCTTTCCTGGGGACTTTAAACGCGTATCTACCCGTAATGATCAAAAACGGGATTCTTGGTCTTAGCCAGGTTTAAATCTCGGTAAATAGGTATATTTTAGGTGTAGATTAAGTGGAAATAGGAAGTGGTGAAGCTATCTGACTTGAAGTGGTATTTGGTAGGTCGATGGATCACACTAAATATATTGCCACATGTAAAGAATCTTTATAATTGCATAGTATATAAATGATCCTTCTATAGTATATTTTACTTTTACAAGGGCGGTTAGATGGTATAGTCATCCTTCTATGAAATGATTAATGTTTTGCATGGCTTTAGGTCAGGTTAACGAATAGGAGAGGATTCTTCTGTCAAAGTTAAATATCGGTGCTGGTAATGAATTTGTGGAGGAACGGGCTTTCTGTATGAAACAGAACGTACATCACTTGGTTTGATTTTTGAATACGATTTCCTGCTCAAATATGTATACGAGTCAATTTGTATCGAGGAAGTTTTGTGCTTTTCTTTCCTGGGGACTTTAAACGCGTATCTACCCGTAATGATCAAAAACGGGATTCTTGGTCTTAGCCAGGTTTAAATCTCGGTAAATAGGTATATTTTAGGTGTAGATTAAGTGGAAATAGGAAGTGGTGAAGCTATCTGACTTGAAGTGGTATTTGGTAGGTCGATGGATCACACTAAATATATTGCCACATGTAAAGAATCTTTATAATTGCATAGTATATAAATGATCCTACTATAGTATATTTTACTTTTACAAGGGCGGTTAGATGGTATAGTCATCCTTCTATGAAATGATTAATGTTTTGCATGGCTTTAGGTCAGGTTAACGAATAGGAGAGGATTCTTCTGTCAAAGTTAAATATCGGTGCTGGTAATGAATTTGTGGAGGAACGGGCTTTCTGTATGAAACAGTACGTACATCACTTGGTTGGATTTTTGAATACGATTTCCTGCTCAAATATGTATACGAGTCAATTTGTATCGAGGAAGTTTTGTGCTTTTCTTTCCTGGGGACTTTAAACACGTATCTACCCGTAATGATCAAAAACGGGATTCTTGGTCTTAGCCAGGTTTAAATCTCGGTAAATAGGTATATTTTAGGTGTAGATTAAGTGGAAATAGGAAGTGGTGAAGCTATCTGACTTGAAGTGGTGTTTGGTAGGTCGATGGATCACACTAAATATATTGCCACATGTAAAGAATCTTTATAATTGCATAGTATATAAATGATCCTACTATAGTATATTTTACTTTTACAAGCGCGGTTAGATGGTATAGTCATCCTTCTATGAAATGATTAATGTTTTGCATGGCTTTAGGTCAGGTTAACGAATAGGAGAGGATTCTTCTGTCAAAGTTAAATATCGGTGCTGGTAATGAATTTGTGGAGGAACGGGCTTTCTGTATGAAACAGTACGTACATCACTTGGTTGGATTTTTGAATACGATTTCCTGCTCAAATATGTATACGAGTCAATTTGTATCGAGGAAGTTTTGTGCTTTTCTTTCCTGGGGACTTTAAACACGTATCTACCCGTAATGATCAAAAACGGGATTCTTGGTCTTAGCCAGGTTTAAATCTCGGTAAATAGGTATATTTTAGGTGTAGATTAAGTGGAAATAGGAAGTGGTGAAGCTATCTGACTTGAAGTGGTATTTGGTAGGTCGATGGATCACACTAAATATATTGCCACATGCAAATAATCTTTATAATTGCATAGAATCTAAATGGTCCATCTATAATATATTTTACTTTTTCAAGGGCGGTTAGATGGTACACTACCCTATATGAAATGGTTAATGTCTTACAGAACTTGAGGTCAGTTTTAGCGATTATGATATAATTTTACTGTAGAGCTAAATGTCGGTGGTGGTAGAGTGCTTTTGTAGAGAAATGTGTTTCTTCTACGTTCCTTCACACTCTTTGTCAAGCTCAATTTCAGTGGCTGTAATTATTTTGTAGAGAAATGTGCTTCGTATACGTATAACATACGTAACGTCACTTGGCTTTGTTTTTGAGTACCACTTCGTACTCAAATATGAACATGAGGATTTTTGTGATTTTCTTTCCTTGGGAATAAAACAATCTCTCGATATGATGATTGTATCTCCCCATAATGATCTAAAGCGGGATTCTTGGTTTTTAGCCAGGATTTAAATCTCGGTAAAAAGGTATGTTTTGGTGTAGATAAAGTGGAGAATGAAGTGTGAAGCGTTGAAGCTATTTGAAGCTGGCTTGGAATTTGAAGCTGTCTTGATGGGGTGTATGATAAACCAATAGACCACAGTAAATACTGCTACCACAGTGCCGATTAACAAAAGTTGTAAAGTACCATTATAATCACAAAGAATCTGAAAGGGTCTAATCTAATCCAGGGCTCGAAATACCCGGGTGCACAGGTGCACTGTGCCGGGTGCACAGGTACACTGTGCACCTGAAAATAAAATTGTGCACCTAATTTTTTCCCTCTAGGTGCACGTGCACCTATCTTTAAAAAAAGCGGGGAAACATATTTTATGTTATTTTGATGTCTGAACAAAATAGCCGACCAACCGGTATAGTGGTTAAGGTGTTAGCTTCTAGAACGGAAGGTTCCTGGTTCAAATCCGGGTCCGGGCATGGATGTTTGTAAACGTATGGTGTAGAGGCGGCTGGTGCACCTTAAATCTGTCGTGGCCGAAAGTCCTCACGTTGGGTTGGCGTGGAAGTTTGGAGAGTGGGGTGCCAGCTCAGGTGTTGCTTCGTCATCTGACCGTGGTTCAAAATTACGAGGTGTTGTCCTCGGATCTTTCCCTTAAGGGACTGATCCCGGACCGTCGTCAATAGCCCGTTGTGTTGCTCTAGTACGACGTTAACTAAAATTACCAAATTTTTTACCTGAACAAAATATTAGTATCGGCCTCTCTCGCTCTAAAGAAACGTAATTTAAATTACTAAATACACACTATGCGAAAACTTTAATCCAGAAATTGCTATGTTGCAATGAAGGAAAAATACAAAACGAAGGATGGACACTAAACCTTATGGGTAAAGATCTGCCTAAAACGTAGACGTTTCTGATTGCCCACCAATGTCTGATGATGACTGAATACTTGTAAGTAATGATTTCGCAGATAAAAAAAATGTTAAATATTTTTATTTACTATCTACTTGTAACACATCCAAACATTCTCAACTAATAAAGTAGTTTACATTACATGAATGTTCTTATATTACGTTTTTTTAAATGTGCACATAAAATATAATCTGTGCACATAATTTAAAAACTTAGGTGCACAAGGTGACCTGCATTAAAAAATCTATTTCGAGGCCTAATCTAATGTATCTTTAACCTTTCAGGGAAGGTAAGGCTATAATACATCCCATCATGAAATAGTTAAGGATTTAAATTACTTGAGGTAAATTTAATTTTATTACGAAAGGATTATTTCAACAATCTAATTCTAGATTGTGGTAGCGTTTTTGTAAAAAAAAAACGTGCTTCCTGAACGTATTCCGGACGTAAAGTCACTTGGCTTGTTTTTTGAGAAAAGTTTCAGTTTAAGAATGATTTGTAAAATAATTAACTGTCTTCCTCATTATGTATCTAAACAACTTTCTTTTTATTCTTAAACCTTCACTCCTAGGAAAATTTTCCACGACACAATTAAATTTCATTAAACCTCAAACTATTTAAGATTTGATATCATTTCACACACATCTATCGCATTCAATAGAAAAATTAAAATACCATCACTTTCCTTAAATGTAAACTTCTTTCTCAAATGTAAACTTTTTTCTTAAAAGTAAACTATAAACGTCAATGGAGTACTTACATCGAATATGGGGTTCTCGTATCGTACATCGAAATCCTCAGCCGGACATTTTTTTTATTAGTCCACTCTTGAATGTGTCGAAGTCCTCCCGTGGGCATCGCCAATAGCTCGTTGTGTTGCTTGAGTGCGACGTAAATTTATCTACCTACGTACCATCGGATTTCATGTATAGTAAAATAATACAATTTCTCTGTCTTGTAGACCAATTTTCAAGTTTTAACTGTGACAGTAACATAAGTCATGTACCTGGATGTCTCAGTATACTTATAAAATCAATGTATGAAAGAAAATATAACCAGTAAAATAACGACACAAGCCTTTGCTCTCCATGCAACAGAATCATATCCAAACACCGCAACTCTAAATACCCCTAGCTACTTCTCAGTCCAATGTAATTTACTGTTACTTACTTAACGTCTCACTGGGCTATTGACGACGATCCGGAATCGATCCTCAAGAAAAAGATCTGAGGATAACACCATGTAATTTTGAATCACTGTCAGATGACGAGGTCAACACCTGAGCTTTGCACTCCACTCTCCAAATTTCTACGTCACACTAACGAGGGAATATTCAAGGCCACCAGAGATTTAACCTGCACCAGTCCCCTCTAAGTACATGATGGTCTTTGGTTGGATTTGGTTTTCTTCAGTTTAAAATTCATTTTTTCGACTATGACAAATCGCGATTTCTTTATTCAACCCAAATCACCTGGGGGTACCTGATCAGGGGGTTATCGGAATCTGATTGAGATCTAAATTACGATTTGTGTGAGTCAATGGATGTATGAAAGGGACCTTCCTGTAAAACGGATGTGTCATGTATGTCGAGCAAAGTCGGACTTCCTCCAAATGGGGCTCAATAACATGGAAGGCGCACCCCGTCGCCTCTTGCCGTCTTCGACGGGCCTGGCACTCCTCTGGTCTGCCAGTGTAGGCATGAGAAACAACAACCCAAATGACAAACCACTATACTAAACAAAATACATTAAAGAAATCTGAAAGTTTTGGCGTTATTTCAAGAACCGAGAGATCGTTAGGTAGGCATGATGTTGTTGATTGAAGAACTAG